>VMDR010011627.1:0-28115 GCA_007922815.1 Macrotus californicus | reverse complement strand
AATTCTTAGCTGAAATGGTAAGTGGGATTTTAACTGTAAGAAATTTGATCTAATATTCTCAGTCTGTGACTCAGGAATAATACCGTTTTAACATCTATTTCAAAATATATCTAGAGATTGTAAATCCTAGATTTCAATCCATTTATATTTAATTGGTTTGGAAAAAATACAAAGTTTATTTTTGCCATATTTTTACAAATTTCATCTTGCCTAACACAAATAAGTAGAATGAAGAAGTGGAATCCAATGTGGCTTTAGTCCTGTGTTTAGAAACACTGTTGAAGTACTCAGAACAGATGACTATTTTGAGTGTTCAGTCTATATTGGGATCGATATAGACTACTAAGTAACCTAAAAGCACTTTACCACCAGTCAGCCAAAGGTCTTACATTTAATACAAGCTTATTTCTTTTTTCTTTGATTTTTTAAAAATTATTTTATTGTTGTTCATTTACAGGTGTCTGCATTTACCCCCCACTACTCCCCCCCCCCCCAGCCATCCCCACCTCCCTCCCTTGCTCCCACCTCTGCCTTGGTTTTGTCTAGGTGTCCTTTACAGCTGTTCCTGAAAACCCTTCCCCCTTTTCCCCCAAATATCCCATCCCACCTCCCCTCTGGTCACTGTCAGATTGTTCTTAATTTCACTGTCTCTGGTTATATTTTGCTTGGTTGTTTGCTTTTCTTTTGCTTGATATCCTAAGAATCGCTTCTGAACAGATCAGTGGGATTTGAACTGGTTACTGGAACCTTTTATCTCTAGTCTGATCAGTCTCAGCAATGCGTGCCTTTTCTTCTGCAAGCCTCTTTCCGTCCTTTAATACGTACTTTGGGTACCAGACTTCGCCAGACTTTCCCCAGTTTTTCCACACGTGTTTAAAATTGTACTATTCAAAACTGAGCCTGGCACTGACAGCAGTGTTCCCGTGAAGGGTGCGCATTAGAGTCCCGTGGGGGACTGTGAAGATGCCAACGCCTGGTTCTCACTCTGTACTGGTTCAGAATTGCAGGGGGAGGGACCTAGGGATATGTGTTTTTAAAAAGCATCACAAGTGATTCTGGTACGTAACTCTGCTGAGGAACCACAGGTGTATAAAGTGCTTGAGCTCCCTGGAACCTGAGCGGGGGGGAAGACTTAAAATCGTGCCGGGCCTTTACATCTCCGGGCAGTGAGCTTCCTGTGCGAGTGCCGCGGTTCTAACCCGTACTAGCCCTCATCAGGACCTTTACCACGTTGGTAGTTTCCCCATCTGTGTTTGTAGCTTTTACTAAGTTTTACCACTTCTACATGACACTCTCTGAACTTTTAACAGACTCTGCTTCAAAGTCAGCTATTTAAATGAAAGGATCTTAAAAAGTAAAGGTACATTTAACTGCTAAACAACCATATTAAATTTTGGATAAGTTACTATACCTGGAAGCACAGCCATTTGACCTTGGAGAGCATGCCCAACAAAAACGTGGTTAAAGACCACTTTCCCAGCCACTCCGAGCTGGGGAGGTCCTGCAGGAGGTGTCCTCTCATTGTCCTCCCAGCCCTTCGGCCCTCCCCCAAAGGCTCTCAATAAAATGGTTTGGTCACCCTCCCCCGCAAAAAGTGGAGAAAAACCTGTATGACAGTAGACAAACTACTTTATTGTTAATGTATTTTTAATCCACATAATTGGAATAAGACCTAAATAGTTGGGGACTTTTGAATTACTCTGGGGCTGAAAGAAATGTCTATTGGATAATGAAAGAGCTTTCCATTCATTGAGAGAATTACTCAGTTTTGTGTGGGGTAATCAGGCTGATTATCCAAGTTGTAAAAAGGCTCCTGAGTTGATTAAACACTAAAAGCGTCATGAAAAATGTATTCTAATAACAATATATCCATTTACTTCAACGTGCATTTGTAGAGTGATAGAATCTAAACATGATGATTTGTTTTGTTTTCATAGGATTCACAGTTCGATTCTACAACTGGATTTCTAGGTAAAACTATGGAAAAACTGAAGATTTTATCCAGAGGGAGCCAAACAAAGCTGCTGTGCTATATGATGCTGTTTTCATTGTTTGTCTTTTTTGTCATTTATTGGATTATTAAACGGAGGTGATGCAAGTAAGTGTGAGTTTGGGATTTGTTCCAACTTAAGTGGCTTGGAGTACTACTTTGGTAAAAAAAAATCATCGAAACATTCCCAATTTTGAAATACTATGGCCTTTTCCATTGAAGATTACTAAATTTTACTTGTTTTATAAATCACATTAGATAATACAGTGCTCTATGAATATTGTTTGTTAATGACTCATTTTTGCTCCTATTTTCAGGGGTATTGAAATGGCCAAAAGTCAGTCCAGCCCTAGCAATTGTTTTTCTTTTGTTTACTGGCAGATGAAATAGCACAGTATTCTGTCGCTACCGTACATGTAGGTTTATTTTCCATGTGAAGAAACTCAGTGGGGGAATAGTAGAATGCCTGGAGAGCCTGATGCTGAGCCCTTGAGGTGGTAGACGAGTTTGTGGTGGACAATAAATGTGTATTCCCGAACTGACGTCAACCCTCATGATATACTCCCCTTTCCTTTTTTATTGGGTTTAATTGTAAGCGGGTTCCTTTTCACCTATAATTTTTTCTACTAATTTTTGATGGTGTGACTGCTCTTCCCCCTAGAACCTCATTCTTTAATAAAGCTTGTTATTTTGGCACTTTTCTAGTACGGTGCAAACAAATGTCTAACAGTATAATTGTTATGTTAACTTTATGCACACTGTTGACTGGGCTTAAAAGAGTTTTATGGTTTCAGCTATTTAGGCCATTTGGTGATCATTTGTGACAGAATAATGTGAAGCCAACGTAATTGCCAAGCTCTGAATGAACATAACGTGTTCAAGAATAATTAATTGCCTCTGCTTTATTATGTGCTCAAAATAGATCATTGCAAGTGCTCAGCATTGAATTTGGAGTTAAGAGTATTGTTGCTTTAATCCAGTTTATTTGTTTACAGAAAGCAAGACAAAGGTGGAATGTTGAGTAGAAGGAAATAGTAAAATGTCCTTAAATACTCTGTATCACTCCTGTTTTGGAATTTACTCATTTATGAGCTCCAAAAATAAATTTTTAATGAAATGAATTAATCACCTGTGTTGCTCCTTTGTTCAAGTCTCTCATATTTTTGCATAGAACCTGAGAAATGGTCCTGAAAACTCAGATTCCAAGCAAAATCAGGAAAAGCTAACATATTTGTATTATTTCCAAACTTGCTTCCAACAAATGAGATAAATGACTGCAGTTTCAGAAAGATGTAATTTTTAAATATTTTTCTAGTTATAAATCTATTACCATTGATTTTTTTGAGTTTGCAACACTTTTTGCTCATCCCTAATTACCTGTCAGTTCAGATCCTCTGTTTTCTGGCTGCGTGTGTCGTCATTTAGGCCTCCACTTTGACAATTACAACACCCGACTGGGAGGGGCTAAGTGACTTAGTATCGACTGAGGCGTGAGTTCCACGGCCTGGGTTCAAATCTCCATTCTTTCACTTGCTCACTGTTTTTTCATTAAGTCCTCTATTTCACAGGGTTGTTGTTGTAAGAGATACATAATATATTGGAAAGTGCCTTACACATGATAGTCACTCAACAAATGTTAGTTCTCCCTGCCGTTACAGGCACATCAAGAAAGGGAGTTAAGAATAAGACAATAAGTTGCTTTCAGGCTTTGAGGTGGTAATGGGACCTCTAAGTGGAAATTTCTAAGACAATTAGAGATTGATTCTTTTTTCCAGGAATTACTTAATTATGTACTCTGCCAATTATGTGACACCCAGAGCTCAGGGAAGACTCAGAAATCATTGCAATAATTAAAATTGCAAAAAGAAAAGAACAAAAGGCCAAAGAAAAATGACTGGAAGATGGAAACAGAAGGGAATCAACAAGAAATAGACAAGATCAAAGCCTTAGGAAAATCAGTGAGGGCAAGACAAGGATGGATGTCAAGATTAAAGATCCGCGATTACATGAAAGTGCTTTGTAAAATATTAAAACACCATTTAAATGTTGGCTATGCTCAAGGAGGTGATGATAAGTGGTCTGGGGTAATGTAAATGTGCTTCTCATCACTGCCTTGTCCAACATTTCTTATTTTAGAATTCTTTTTAAGAACTGCCTAAAAGCAGGTCCCTAACCAGTATTTCACACCACCCCTTCTGAAAGGACTTGTCCCTGCCCCACCAGGGACCTGTCTGCCAGCACTCTTCGTCCTCCTGTTTGGGGACCTCCTAGGAAAAAGTACTCCCAGAAATAAAACTTGGGGGAAACATTAAATATGGAAAAGTTCCAATTCCTTGGCATCCTTTACAAGCTCATTACTAACTCTGAAAAGGAAATTATTTCTGTGTGTATCTGGGAGGTTGAATATAATAAACAGGTAAAATATTCATATTATAATTTTTATTCAAACAAGACTTGCAGATGTTGGGATGGTAGGGACATATTATAACTCCTATATTTTAAATGATAAAGCAGATTCAGACAGCAATTCATAAAAATCTATAAAAATCCCAAATGCCCAAAATTTTGTGCAGAATATCTAGTCCATTTCACTAAAATTGGGCCCTTGGAAGTAAGCCAACACATTTGCAAATAATAAAAAGTATAACTTACCTGCACTACCCCCTTCAGATATCAGGCATAGGTCTCTACAATGAGGAAAGGGAGAATTATACTTCCTATCGCCAGAATTTAAATTAGCATGCAAATTAATTCTTGGATACTACCTGAGCAAAGAATCGTTAAATCTAAAGCAAATACACGACATTTTAGTCATTTGAATTTCAGCAGAAAATCCTGGCACCTGTACCCGTAGAAGCTTCTGGTTCTATAAAATAAATGAGTTTTCCTAATTTTTCCATGCTCTTAAATTTCAAATTGTCGGTATTGAATTTGCCCCCTTGTAGAGGAGGAGAAAGTTCTTGGTAATTGGGGTTCATTTAGTCAGTAAATAACCTCATCAGGCCATATTGATGAATTGACTGACTAAATATTTACGGGGCCGCAGACCAGCACTTTCATTAGACAAAGCCATGGACTCACACTGCTTCGGCATAGATCTGCGCTCCACTGCTCACATTAAGATTGGGGGCTGATGGCCTCCCCACTTTAGTTATTCTATTTGTAAAAGAGGAATAAAAGTTCCACACAGCAACGATACACAGTCAGAGGGTTATTGTGATAATTAAGTATTACTTGCAAAGAACTTAGAATGGGTTCCCGGTACTCCATGGTACTGGCTTCAGGGTAGCTGCTTTTCAAATTTTAATTTATTCTTCAAAATGTAAATGATAAGCATCATAAAATAACAGCATTTTAATATTTAAATTTAATTTACTATAATTTTAGTATAATTGCATAAACTCTGTACTTTCCTATGGCCTAGAATAAATCAGGAAGTCCTCATGTAATAAGGTTTAATATAAATTAAATATGTACTAAGAAAGTGAAAAGAGAATATAAGTTCTCATGTATATTTGTGTATATTTATATACATAGATAAAAATACTGAGAAAAATTCAATCACTTTTGTATTATACAGGCTTCAATCTTAATTATATTAAATTATTTGGAGGATGTAGGCATTTCTAAGGGCAGGCGGCATAAAAATTTCATGTTAAATAGTTTGCTTTTTAATTGAGTGTGCAAGTGTTGCTTTATTCAATACAAACTTTTGCTTTTGTTCCTAGGAATGAAATGATGTATGTTTTCAGGAAATGTGACTAATTGCTAATTAAACAATTCCTACTGGTACTAATCTCTGCCAAGCTAACTCAGAGTGGGTTATGTTTTCATATAACCACGAGCATTTACTCCTGACTTAAATTTTGGTTCTAATGCTTACGTAGAGTTGTTACAAATATATTCCTGTTGGAGCTATACCATCTGGTATTTTAAACTCTTTTTCTTCCTTACCAATGAGGAAATTTTTAGAAACTGGTAACATATTCAAAAAATATCTGTGGGGTGTCTGATGACCACATATCCTATATTTACTGTTTTTCTATATTTTTAGAGATATAAATTCCTAATAATAAAAGAACAAAAATTATTCGTAGAAAAGAAAATTTTAACTATCAAAAAATATTTTTGTTTGCCCTGGCTGGCGTGGCTCAGTGGATTGAGTGCGGGCCTGTGAACCAAAGTGTCACCAGTTCGATTCCCAGTCAGGGCATAGGCCAGGTCCCCAGCAGAGGGGGCATGTGAGAGGCAACCACACATTCATGTTTCTCTCCCTTTCTTTCTCCCTCCTCTCCCTTCTCTCTAAAAATAAATAAATAAAATCTTAAAAAAATTTTTTTTTGTTTAACTCATTCAGGAAGGAAATACTTGGCATCTTTTATGAAGCACCTGTGTTTTTCCTAGAGCACTTGGCTCAGTAGTAGATCCCAATAAGTGAGTGGTGAGTAAATCCATGGTTCCTACCAGAGAGCATATCTATTTTTATTATCTCTCACTTAAATTTAAGTGCTGAGGCCATAGAGTGCCCTTAATAAAAATGTGTGGCTTGATCAGTAACATACTAACTTCAGTTGCTGGCTGAGCTTCTTTGAATATTGGAGACACAACACTATAACCATTGGGCTAATTAGGGACCAGAAATTGTTGCTAATTTAAAATTCTTCATATGGTTTTTCCTTTGATAAAGCTGAGGGAAGATGGGTTAAAATTGAATGGATGCCACTTAGTGATGCACAAACGGCAAAAGAGATGGGGAAAGCTGTTTAATGGTGCTCCTCTCCCATCACCATTCAGCTTCCTAAACATAACAGGTTTATCAGCATCTCTGACCCAACTTAATTAGGTAAGTAGGGCACTCTACTCCAAAAAACCTAATGGGTTATTTTTTTAAAGAATTTTGTTTCTAAGTAATTAGACTTGACTGCTGTCCTTAGCCAAGAAGTCTGAATTTCACTCAACAAGATGGGTAATTCACTCAGCAATGTAAGTGGGGGCTTCTCGTTTACCAGGGAGTTTCACAGACACAGATGAAGGACTTACTCAGGTCAGAGGGTAGGCCATTGCATTGCTGGTACAGTTACTTAGGCACATCTTCTCTGCCTGGCACTTGTGGGTTGTCCACGTTTTGCTGCTGCAATTGACAATATAGAATAGAAGATACACAGATATAGATCAATAAACATAGGTATAGATGTTTTATTTTGTATCTGTCAGAATAGGCATTCCATTCTTATGAAAGGCAAGTGATAAATACTAGCAACTTAGAAATTCAGCTCTTTATGTCTGCCATGGAGTGTCTGAGCTGAAAATGTCTGGTCTGTTCACAGGATTGTAGAATTTTGGATTGGAAATGAGACACTGTCTAATTATAACGTATTGTTTTAAAAATGCAAGGTTCTGCTGTGCATATCGTTAAAGGTAAATTTGAGAGGCAACTGAGGGAGGAGCCAAGAGGGTAGATGTAGGGGAAGTAACAAAGTCCAACAGATTTGTCTTTCTGGTCTGGCCGCCTTCATTTCTCACTGTCAGCTTTGGAACTATTGCCTTTATGTCTGAGGAAACAGCAGAAGGACGACTGGTGTTGGGGGCACAGAAGAAACACTTAAATCGCCGTCACGGGAGGACCACCGTGGCCCACTGCCACGGCTCTATGACGTTCTAGGTCTGGGTATGAAGGAAGAAGTGAAAGAAAAGGAAATCCCCAGGGGTCAGAATTTGATTGAACAAACCATCTAGAATGTAGCACCGAAAGACAAAGAGTAGAAAACTGAAAGTGAATGTGAATTCCAACATAGATCTCTATGTTCCTAAATGAAAAATGGAGAAGATGGAAATGAGGCAAGTTTTGAAGAGAGAATGGATGAAAATGCTCCCGAAATGAAGAAATATATGAGATTTCAAATTGATATTCTACACTAAGATACAAGCAGTGTTGTAAAGACAAGAAAAAAGAAAAGACACCCCACAGTTAGGCACAACATATTAAAAGTGCAGAACGATCAAAGATAAAAAGTCTTAAAAGCCTTTCTTCAGTATGAAGAAAATTAAATGTAGGAGGAAGAATATGAACATAAGAGCAACACTGTAGAGGGAGAAAATACCTGACCATTTTCCTGCAAATTCTAACTGTTCCTTGCTTTATTTTCAGGGCTTACAAATCCAAAAAAAAATGGGGGAAAGATGGTTTGTGAATTAAAACATCTCCAGTCTGTAGAACTCTATAACAGAGGCTAAGGGTGCTGCTGGGTAGGTTCTTGACTCCCATGTCTGAAGTTGTGAGGTCAAAGGAACACAGGATTAAAACGAGTGAATTATTGGCAAAGTAAATGGTCAGTTCCATGAAAATTGAGGCTGTTTGTTACGTGCCCTGGTCTATTCCCAGTGCCCAGGTCCTCCATAAATACTCATCGAGTGAATGAGTAAAGATAGTCTGAAACACAAAGGAAGATATAACTTTAATAGGCAATTTAAATCACTCTGAAATACAGCATATTCTGTCAAGATATATTTTGAAAATAAACAATCTAGCTACTGATTCCCTACAGTCATATTTAAGAGATGTTAAATTGGAATTCATGAATCTGTGACATGAAACAACAGGGAAAATTCTATTTTCAGGCAATAAAAGCCTATTTTTAAATAGAAGTATTTATAAAGCATCTTTCAGTTGGTTGTATGTCCTTGCCATGGCATTGAAAAGAGGCCCAGCAAGGTGTGGATGGTGGACACTGGTTATTTTTTTGTCCCAGCATGAGGCAACTGTGCCTGGTATGGGCATATTCTCATTGCACTAGTATTGCTTCCCACCCCAGAATCCAAAGGGGCTAGAGACACTGTCTTCCTGCCCTCTTGGTAGCCTGGGTACCGGCTCAGAATCCAGGCTCGTCCAGTTGGGTACTTCCAACCAGAACTTCAAATGATGCAAGTAGCCGAGAAACTATCAACAGCAGAAGCCACAGCGTCAGTTGTTCAGCAAACACAGCTGTGGGGTCAGTGGCAGCATCCTTGAGGGCCCCTCATCTCGTACTGAGTCATCTGGCAGAGACAATAAAACAGTGGCCTTGGTGGCCGCGAGTGGCAATGCCAGTGGCAATCAACCCAGCGTGCTCATGAGACATGAGTGGCTGTGCTTGCTGCTCCCTGGCCAGCCGTCATCTGTCCACAGCCATTTTCTGTTCTTGATCCTTCGGCTTCCAGAACGGTTATGTGGACAATCTTCAAACAGATTTTGTCAGCTGAGCCAAAGCCATGCTCTCGCCATAAAATCCTGACTGACATGCCTTGCCATTCATGATACAAGTTCAAATAGTAAAGTAATTTTAATATTCCTAAGAGAAAACACACAAAATAGACACATAGTGGCTTACTTTATATATTTGCCACTTTGACTTGGAGGAGAAGAACAAGTTCTGTGAGTTGTGGGGTGAATCAATTTGTTAAGAAGTATTTCTAACTTGTCCTGGTGCTACCACCTGTAGTACCACAGCAATGCAGACCCTAACGGGGGCAATGATCACATTCAGCTCAAAATCTGATGACGCTGGATTGTATGCTTTGTCTCGCAGATAATGTATCCTTCTTACAAACACGTGTTTCATTTTTAACTAGGTAGCTTACCTTTTGGGAATATGATATAGATGATGTTTTTAGTCTCCGCACTGCTGTTGCTTTTCTGTGAGTCGTAAGTAGCAGCTGATTAGGGACAGAGTGATGCTAATTCATTACTGTAACATCCTCCGGGGTCATTCATAAACATAAAACAGACTAACCTGTATATGCTACAGTGATCTAATGGGCTTCATCATATCATCATAGTTCTAGAAGAAGAAAACTGGATGCTATTCCAAATGGTTTCTGGTTGATGTAGGAAAGAAAAAAAAAAAAAGAAACAAGAATGATACATAATGTATATATATTCTATCACATAAAATCTGATTCTACATATACCTACAATTACACTTAAATTTCCTTTCATTCACTAAGTCAGGAATATCTTCATGTCAACAGAAATTTAAACTTTAATAAAGATAATAAAAACATTCCACATCTTAAATGAAAGGAAGAGGTAATGAAATAAATGTTTATTTTCCAAAGGGCCCAAATGTAAACGTTGATCAATGAGATTTTTGTCACAGAAGACTTTTTTTGTTCCACAAAGCATTAGGTTCAATAGTTCATTTTGGAGGGGGCAGAAGCACGGGCAGGTGCTAGCCCTCGTTAGTCTTCTGCAAGCCTGGATGTTATAAAATGATGGCTTGACTTCTGCTGTGTTTTTCTTTAAGACAAAACGCTTTATTGCTAGTGGATTCTCAGTCCAACTTTATAAATTTGTGATTCTAGGTAGTAACAGAGAAGGAAATATGTTTGTTTTTTTTTAAGGAAGAGTGAATTGTTTGTTGGCTCCAGTACTCAGTCTAAAGGAAAAAATGGGCCTTCTCCTTTGACTTAGCCCTGTGCTCCATTCGGCAGGCATTAAACGTCTGTGCAATGCCTGTCCATGCGGCTGCCCACGTCTGTTATTGGAACTCTTTGATGTTATGCAGGCTCAGCTATTTTACAGTCACAATTTAAATAAATAGCATTTGGCACCCAGAAATAACTGGTAAAGATCTATTTAGGAAAGAGGAAATATCGTTTTTATCAAAATGTTTTAAATGGCTAGATGAATGTTTTCAAGTGCATTAATATCCAGGGAAGCTCATTATCTGGGTAAGTTGCTTCCTAAAAGTTGAGAACTATAGATATATGGGAGATTGATATAAACTTCTTAACTCAGATAATAAATACATTTAATAAGCATAATATCAACATTTAAAAATTCTTAAGTCTGAAACCACTAACCTGTGTAAAAGATGTGTCATTAAGCAAAATTACAGCCACCACACGTTTCTATTCTGCAAGAAATAGTTCATTTTAAATTATTATTTTTGATAACTATCTGCTTCTATTAGCACAAGAAACAGTAAAATAATGTTTTTTAGGAAGTTAATGGTTATGAAAGAGTTTTTAGAGGCAATGTGATCGAAACCACCTCTCAAAAAATGATAACTCGAAGAGACCGTCATAAAAATTGAATTGCCGAAGAACAGAAGAGGTCAGTGGGGCAAAGGTGAAACCAGGTCTGGGCACCTTTGAATTGCCTGCTTTTGTCTACTCCCTACACTCCACCTCGACCCCTTTGCTTCTCAGTCACGTTTTCCATGTGAGTGTCACTCACAGAACACACAGTTAACAGGAGTTTATTTGCTGCTTAAAAGTATTTAAGAATATACATCAGGCAAGAAGGGGTTGGTTACACTACCGTAACCAACCACAGGTGATTCTCGTGGCTCAGAACGCCAAAGCTGATTTCTTGCTCTTGCTACACGCCCCTTATGGGTTGGCTAGGGACCCCTGCCCGGTGTCATCCTCAATGCTCACGTGAGGGAGGTCCAATTTCAGTGCTTCCTAATCACCACAGGAAGAAAAACGAAAGCTGCAAACAGCACTTTATGTTTGTGTCCAGAAGCGACATGGGGCACCTCGTTCATATTCACGACCAAAGCCCACGTCATGGCCACCCAAACTTCAGAAGGCAGGAAGAGAAACCTTCCCACGTGCCTGGAAGGAAAGAGAAATGTTTGGTGGGCAAGCGCTAATGACTGCATTATGTACAGAACAGCTATTCCTTTGAGCTTTGCAGGGAAACTATTTACTTCATTATACATTCTGTGAATCATGAATATTCATATATCTGTGAAAATGCTACCAGAAGACTGAAGGCTAATAAAATTTGATATCTGATTATATCTGCCTGCTTCACAAAATATATTATATTACTAAACAGACTTTTAAATGGATGATAACATGCAAGACAAAAAACTAGGACTTAAGACCACATTTTGAAATCTCATTGTGATTTGAAGGCTTAATGCCTTCAAAAATACACTTGTTTATTTATTAGGTAATGCTAATTTCCCCCTCAATTCAGTTATAGCCAGTTTAATAACAAAGTGCAGAAAATTAAGCTATTGGTATTCTTTTTATTTTATTGAAAAACCACCATGGTTTGAAGGAAGTCACTGGAGAAAGATCGAGACCTCCTATCTGTAGAGGTCTGAACAGCTACATGGGAATAAAATATTATTGCTAAAAACACTAAATGCTTTTAGGGGAAAGAAAGTTAGCAGCCAAATAAATTGTGCCTTCGCTGTGTGGAGCCTATGTGTTATGTCAGCTCATTTAAACATTTTTTTCCAGTGCTGTGCAGCCTATACAAGTTTCATATATGATAACAATTGCCTGCACAAAAATTAATGATATTATGACAATTTTAAGAATACTCAATTTGTAAGTTACCCAAAGTTCTTAAATAGCCAACTAACTGAAGCTTTGGTGGGGTAGGGAAAACCTTGAGTCAGAAAACACAGAGGTTTAAATGCTACTTTTTCAATTTTAACTGTGTGGCAAGTCATGTCACCTCTCTGGCCCTCTGTCCTTTTCTCTGAACTGGGAATACTTTTATCTGTATCATAAGACTATTGAGGGAATCATTCATTCACTCATTAAATAAAATATCCAGTTAGCCTCTCCACATGCCATGCACTTGACTAGGCATTAGAGATACAAAGAAGTACAAAGCAGGCAGGAGAAAAGCTAAAGCCATAGATGAACAGAAGAAGCATATTTTGATAAGGAAGTAAGTAAACTGGTTAACCAAAGTGAGAGCTAGTGGGGAGAACGGTCAGAGAAGGCCTGTCTGGGGAGGAGCTGTGATTGAGAGGGTGAAGATGGGCCGGCAAAGCCAAGAGAATGAGGGAAAGGCTAGTGGGCAGAGGAGCTAGCCAAGGGCAATGGTGTGGACGCCGAGTCAATGAGGGGCACACAAAAACACAGCTCCAGAGCATCCAGCTTCTCCCTCGCCACTCTGGCATCCACTTCCACCTCCCCACACTCCTGTAGCCGTCCTGCAGACGAACACTGAGTTTCAATGGCACGAAATGTGGTGAGTGCAACAGCAACCGGTAAAACCTTTGGGGAAATTTATTATTTAGTGTTAATGTAGTCATTCAAGCCTAATTGCCTGAGGCATTTTCAAAGAGAAGGGGGAAAAATAATGTCAAATAGTTAGCTAGGAATGTGTAATCTTGGAATAGGCCATCAATTCTTAAGCATTCAAATAAAAATGTGTCTGATATTTGCCTTGCTACAATTTAATTGATAGTTAACTGTACTACGTTAACTCTTCACCACAATAAATAATTTAACAATATATTAAAATAAGATCCAAGTTCAGTTACTTGATCTCAGAGTGGTAGCCAAAGTTGCTAAAATTATCCAGGCTGAGCTGAACAAAATTCTTATAGAAGTTTTTAGCTGGATGTCCCTTGGGTGGGGGGCAGGGGTTGTCCATTTTATGTGTCTTGTTAACTTCACTGAAAAATCGCTATGAGGAAGCAGGGCACTACCAAGCAGCCAAACAAAGTCATCTTTAAAAGGTGTGACAAATAAACTCTGCCGTACGTGACATTTTGATCAAGTGCTCCTGTCAAGCACCAGGCAATGGCCTTGTTAAACCACAGGCCCAAAATGGCATCGCTTGTGCCAATGCCCATGATACTAAACCTAGATTTAGTGCCTGGCCTAACTGCTATGTCAGCCTCTCCCAGGAGCAGAATCTTAACGAACCAGTCTGGAATTTTCTGGTCAAAACCAATGATGTAACCTCCAGATGCAGTCTGCACTGTTAGAAACCCATGCCATTCCCTCCCCGCTCCGCCTCCCCCCAAATTGTCCAGATCTAAAAACAATCCTTTCTTTTCTGTTGTGAATAGTTTTCTTGCCCCATCCTCTTCTTATAAAAACCTTCCACTTTGTACAACACTTTAGAGTGCCCTTCTGCTTGCTGGACGGGATGCTGCCTGATTCTGGATCACTTAGTAAAGCCAGGTAAATCTGCAAATTTACTTGGTTGAATTTTGTTCTTTAGCAGCTCCCTGATTCCACACACATAAAGTGCATACTTATGAAGACAAACATGTGTTAAAGAACTACCCCAGGTACGACCCTAGTTTGCATGTTACAGCAGACTCGGAGTCACTGACGGAGAACGGCTCCATCATTGCGGAGCCAAAAGCCCTGTGAGCGTAAACAAACGTGTATCTCCTGTTAGGACCCTTTGAAAAGGTGACGTGCAGGCCACCAGACTGAAGTGTTCTAGGATCCTTCATCAAACGAGGATACTTTATTAACCACAAATGATCAAGAAGAGATACAATTTTAGACCGACAACAAAAAAAAGCACTGTAATGCTAACTCTTATTTTTAAAATTGCAATAAAATTATTTTTTTCCTTTTACAGTTACCCAGAAAACTATTGTTCAGAGCTCCTACCTGCATTCAACTTGACTAGTAGTAGATAAATAAATCTGATAACACCAAAGAACTCTTATTTTAAATTATTTAAATTGTCATTATACCACTTAATGTGAATATGATATATGTATATATGTGTATATATATGTGCATTTACCACAATTAGATACCCTTCAAATGTATTCTGTTTAGTAAAGTTCTTAAGATAATCTTGTCCTATTTTCTCTGACCTCCTTTGGAAAGTACAAAGGCATCCTTCCTTCACAACGTGACAATGGTTTGAATATGAGGGATGAGGAAGAAAGAGCAAGGCTGAGGGAATGGTCTGTGTTTTCTACCCCATGAACCTTCCATTATGTCCACTGACTACTTGCTCACCTTTTCTGCAACTCTCCTGAGATTACATTTACTTCCACTTTAAACAAAATTTTAAAATTACTTAGAAACTAAGATATAGGGTTTATTTTCCCCCCACAGTGGATACTTCAGGCTCCGAGTAAGGACAACAGTGGAAGTCTGTTTCTGCTAACTTCATGTCTTCCTTGGTGTTTGTCCAGAACCCTAAGAGGAAGCACGCATTTTTTCAGTGTCATCTATCATAGCCTCAGCATTATATAATAACTTGTCAAAGTAACGACCCCGAGGCACTGGGAAATCATGCAGTGCCTTCCAAAACTTCTAAGAAAGATGTAAGTTTTTTCTTTAACAAGTACATTTTGTAGACTCATACTACTTTGAAACCTGAAAATCTTTATATGGTATTATAGTTGAGCATAATACTAAAAGATAATATCATGCCATTCTTCAACTATTGAAGAAAATGCAGCATTTCCCACACATGCTCATTATACCTGAGATCATTCCATCTTTCAAAAACGGCAGCTGTCTGCTTGCAATTAGACCGTAAAGGATGACTCGATGGCAATTGAAGTATCTACACAAAAACAGCGTTAACTGGCATGGTATTTCTCCTAGCAGAAGCCGAATTTTCTTTGCTGTTAAAGCGTTCAGATACTTTCTAACATGTGATATAAAACTTTTGCATTATCTTATTGAAATAAAAACCAATTTGTTATTTTTTTTCACAATCAAAGCCATGCATGAGGAAATTCATGACCAAAAATTGAAATAATAACATATCTTTTCCTAAATACACATGCTCATGACAGAGATTTTACAAAACAGGAAAGTATGAAGGAGAAAATAAAAATCATATTTTCACTTTCCAAAGATATCTACTCCTAATAATCTGGTACATTTTGTTCCAGTTTAAAAAACTTTTTGTTTTGAAAGAATTTTAGGCTTATAAAAAAGGAGCAAAAATAGTATAGAGGGTTATCTTGGGTTGCCGTATACCCTCCACACCTCTCCCTTGGTTATGCAAGGTTATGCAAGGTATTGACCTTGCATGACCATCGCACCATTACCCAAACTAGGAAATCAACACCAGTGCAATACTTTTACCTAAAACCACAGACTTTCTTTCAATTCCTCCAGGTCCTTTTCCTCTTCCAGCATTCTCTTTGGGATCCCACCTTGCATTTAGTTGTCATGTCTCTATGGTCTCCTCTGTGACCTGTGACAGGTGGTGACAACGAAACTTCTGAAGAGAGCTGGTCGGTTATATTGCAGAACGTTCTCAGTTTGGTTTTGTTTGATGTCCTCTCATGATTAGATTGAGGTTATGTATTTTTGGCAAGAACAATGCAGATGTGATGCATCCCCCTCAGTGTATCTTGTCAGGAGTTCATCATACTTTGGGTTATGTTGACCTTGACTGCTTTGTAAAAGCAGTGCCTGCCAGGTTTCTCCACTCTAAAGTTACTATTTTCCTCTTTGTAATTAATACACATTTTGGAAGAGGTACTTTCAAAAGCAAATATTATACTTCCCCTAAAACTTTCACCGATAATTTAAGTATCCTTCAGTGGATCTTGCCTTTTCTATTTCCCTCATTACATCTTCATTTATTAACTTGGATCCTTCTCTAAGGAAGAGCTGTCTCTTCTCCTCCATTTATGTATTTACTCAAATATTTATTCATATCTATATGGCCTCATGGATATTTATTTTATTCTATGTGTTATAACCCAATTCTATTTCTTCTTTCGTAAATTGTTGTAGCTTTGACCTTACATTCTGCCACTGCAAGAGGCAAGAGTCGCATCTTGCACATTTTCTGTCCCAGCCCTGCTAACGCTGACTGAGTCCCTGCAAAAGCCCTGGCCCCTTTCATTAGATAGTCATATTAGAAACCAAGATCTGTGTAGTAGGTATGATCACTGCTACCGGTGTACCACTCACTACTTCTAGTTCCTCTCAATTGATGGAGCTCGAGAATACATGTGTGTATACTAACCCAAGTATATACACAGATCTAAATTTATTTCTGGGATAAATAATTATTAGAGATAAGTAGTTATTTCTCATACCTGTATATGTATTAAAACCATAAGTTCACACTGATGCCCACAATTCCAATGCAACACTACAAGACTTATTCTAGTCTTTTTCCTACCCTATATTTCACCCCTATCTAGTACAGACAGTGAGAAAATTGGCTCACATTGTCCACAATGTATGTGTTTATTTGCCTCACTCCAGAATTCACAGAGATAGTTTCTGAATTATGAAGCCAGACCCATGTGAGAAACAAATTCTCTACGTTGAAAACATTGTTTGTGTTTACTTCTTTTTGTCTTTAGCTTTATATCATGCACTCAACATAATGGTTAGGTCTTTCCTTTTCCACATCCTCAGTGTTATTGTATTCATTTGTAATACAGTTAGATTCATTTGCTACAGTTTCTATCCTTTTAGGGCCCATTCACATCCTGGTGGATTAAAAACAAACATTTCACATGCTATATAATTCATTCTTTGGGCTGTGGAGTTTTATGAGTTTTGACAAATGCCTAGTGTCTCATACCCACCACCAAGGTCAAGATATAGAACACACATATACCCTCAACTCCCAGTCTCCAGAGTGAGTTGAGAAGCCTGTGGCACTTCCCCAGAACAGTCTTGCTTAGGAAAAGACACACCTCCCTGGTAGGCCAGGGGCTGCGATGTGCGTGGGAAGCCTGAAGACCCGTTTCATCTCTGTGTCCTTATGGCTAAATGCCCCATGATCAATAGTCACCAGCTCTTTACAATGTAAGCGGTTTATATACATATGACATCATTCCCACTCCCAACCTGTACTCAATCCCCCAACACATTCTCTCATAGGTCAGTTCCAGAAATCCACCCTGAAAATATATATTTTTTAAGTTCCTTACCCAGCGTTTGTTTCCCCAGAGCCAGTCTGTTGTGATGAATGATGGGCTCCTTTGTTAAGCCATAGAAGCTACAGGAACCTGAAGCTCCCAAAACCTCCCTAGAGGCAGCTGAGTCCTTGAGCTTTAGCCATCAGGCAGCACTGCAGGGACCACCAGTAGATCGGATCCAAGGTCTACTCAAGCCCGTTGACCAGTGAAGAGAGGGTTTCTGAAACAGCAGGCTTTTAGACAGTCGGAAGGCAATGGAGGCTTTAAAGGGCAGTGGACTCTGTTGGTCCAAAGTACGGGCAGTCTTTCATCCCACATGTGAAGAAGTTTTGACAATGGTGGCAGCCGTGATTGCAAGTAACCCAGGACTTTTTTGACATCTGTTAACTATACTTCAAATAACTATAACCAAGGGATCCACTGATTCTTAAAAACTAAATGTGAAGAATCTCACATTTTCCCCACTCTTCTTTGGATTCCTGATACTCTTTCACTTCAGAGCCAGCTTTTCAGTTTTGAAGTTGGAAAGACTGAAGAGCTTCTCCAGTTTACCGCTTCAAAAAATAAAAAATAAAAAAAGAAAGAAATGGAGAAAATAAGGCTATCTTGAGGCTACAATAAGAGTCTTCCACTGACATGTACAGTAGCCTTCGTAAAATTGTTAAGGGCAGATGGGAGAAGAAAAAAGATAAGGATGATGCTGTCTGCCCACTTTTACCTTCATGCAAGGATCCTTCTTTTAGTTTAGAAAGTAACGGTTTTCTACCCACCTGGAAGCTGTCTTCCCAGCCAGATACCAAAGACAGGAGCTGGGGATGTGAGCAGAAGCGAGGCAGAAAGAACACATATGCTGAATCAATCTGTCTGAATTTGAATCAATCTTCTATCAATTACCAGCTAAGTAATTTAAGTCACTTAATCTTTTTGGCTCTCAGACCTTGCAGGTTCTTATTAGGATCAAATAAAACATCTGGGTCAAAATGGCTGGCACATAATAGGTTTTTCATAAATGTCTATTGAATGAGAGAGTAACTGTGGTTATACGTGGTCCAGCATTATCTTGCCTTGAAGCCAACTGCCGTGATAGCATTTCGTGCACATCGGTTTTGTTGCCCAGCTGCGTTGGCACTGTCGTGGACGTTCACATAAGAGAAACAAATTTGGTCTCGGATGGATGGCAGTTCACACTCCAGAGCTAACATTGCACACTCAATCGCATGCGAGGAGAATGATACACTAATGCCTACAGCAGAATTATGGCCAAAGACTTGATGGAGAATGTCACTTCCTGGGTAGGAGGAAACACAGCCATAGCCTGATGCTTCAAATAAAGCCCGATTTTAAGAAAAACAAAGCCTGTTACAGAAATTTTCTCAAGACTGCTTTCCTCCACATCCCCCACAATTTGACTTAAAAAAAAATTGCAGCTGCTGGAAAAAAAAAAAAACACTGCAAAATGCAATAAAAGAATTTTATTTAGTAAAGCATTTTTCTGCCCCTTTCAAAGTCAGCTTACTTCATGGAAAATTGTTGCATTATTAAAGCTTTCTTGGTTAAATCTCATTAGCAACAAGCTCATGTCATTAATAAAATTTCCTATATGTTGTCTTAACCGAAAAGAAGATAACCATATAATTTATTATCCAGACTGAGACACTTTGAGGAGTAAAAGTGGGCTTCATTAGATGATTTATGCTGGGACCATAAGGCTTATTTGGGGATGGCCTTAGGAACACCTTCCTGAGAGGTTGGCTACCCTGATCCCTGAAACCTAAGAGGACCGACGATGCACAGGACAGCTGCAGAAGGAAGAGGGGCTGTTCAGATAAGCAGAAGCAGATAATGATTCTTTTTTCCCTGAATTGGGAGATTTTCATGTAATATTCATTTTCACATTAGCTGGTATTATAAAAAAAATAATTTCTGTATGCCTGAATTGTCACCACATTTCAAAGCAGGAATAGATTTCCTATATTGATGGCCTGGGCTTTGATTTATTGTTTGCTAATGCATTAGAAGCAGTGTGCCAATTTTGTGATTACTAGATTTGAACATCATCCCGTGGTTCCTCTCTCCCCTGTTAAAGGGACACATTGTTTTCAACAGGTCTGAGGATATAAGGTTGAAACACAGATCTGGGCTTTCAGATAAGGTGTGAAGGGAAACAGGAGTGGCTAAGTGTGTGTTACACTCAACAGACATTTCTGTTCAAACCTTACTTGCAGTATATGCAATATATGTTTGATTTCGTGGGATTTATCAGTTAGGTCCAGTGAGAATTGTCTTAATATTGTGCAAAGTTCTTTCTGCCAAGTAATTTGCTTCACAATATTATATAAATAACCTCATTTAATTGTTTATAAGTAACTCACAGTTATTTAAAGTGTTTTGATAATGACATCTTTTCATTGCGGGGATCAGACAAGGCCTGTTGTTTTATGTCCTGTCTTTTTCCAGCTTTCTTATGTTCACTTTGAAAATTCACCACTTACCTGCACCTTCCAGCTAGTATATAACAGGAGACACTGAAAGATATTTTTTTAACAAGAATGATTGAATTTTTAAATGCCCATTTAATAAGGATTTCTGTCAAAAGCCAGATTCTATATAATATTTAGCATTTATCCCCAGTTGCATTTGTAAGTTAATTTTTATCTTCTTCTTCATATGATTCACTTATTTTATAACCCAAGTAGTATTTCTGAACTATTCTCTGTGTGCTGGCCGCGATTATCACTGTGAGCACACCCAAGCAAATAAGGCATGTGCCCTGCCTCAAGGTGCTCACTATCCAATTTTCATTATTTAGAATGAAGTAACAGGGTAAAAGTTTATGACTGTGTATTTGTATAGTTGCTCAGGGTTCAGGAAAAAATGTGAAAAATATGCGAATTCTAAAGTGATTTTGAAGTCTAGCTATTTAAAAGGTCAAATAAGGTGTTTTTCTCTCAGCAGCTGATAGAAATGGAGGAAAACCCGTCAAGCAGAGAGGTTCAATCTGGCCACGCATTCATTAGCTCTTTCACGCACTGCCACTCCACCCAGATAAGAGGAGGCAGGAACTGAGTGTTCTGGGGAGTGTCAGGCATGAGTGCATTCCCCAAAGGTGAAACCTTATTTTCCACTAATGTTTAGTTGTTTCTTTTTTTTTGCTCAACTAAAACAAAAGTCTTTGCAAAAACCACCTATTTACCTCCTTCATGAACGTTAGATTCTACAGAATTTCATTTCAGAGTAAAATATCTTTAATGCAAATGCTCTTGTCTAACACTAATTTTGCATGAGATCATGAACTTGGATAATTTATTTACAAAGAAGCATTGACTGAGAATGATTAGTAATTTATACTCTTCTTGTGAGGACCATAAAACCCCAACTTGTAGATACTCACCAAATTAATACATATTTGGATAACTATGACTTTTCCAACTGTTGAAATTCGTAGCTGAACTCAGTGAGATTGACTACTGCATTTAAAATCATAAACCAAGTAGGAACAGAACTTGGTTTATGATTTTAAATGCAGAAGGCAATCTCATATAGATCACTAAAATGACCACAAAAATAAAATATTAAAAGATATGTTTCATGAGATTTCAGTAAGTATTACAAACTGAAGGATGTAGAAGAATAGCCACATGAAGTCAGCGTACCCTCAGGTGACTCTCTTAATTATTATGACTCAGGGATTCTTTGCTTTCCAGACAAAAGCAGATTATAAATGAACCTTTTCATCCAGCGGAAAAAGTGGTCTGGCATCTAACTCTCCTCCTTGGCCACTCATATCCACCAACAGTCCAAGAAACAAATTTATGATCTTACTTGTTATATGGATAGCTGGGAAGCAATAACCAAGTTACAATATTATAAGAGAGGGGACATTCCTTAGGAGAGCAAGGACCTTTTCCAGGAAAGTCAGATCCTTCCTAAAGATGTTCACTGTTGGAGTCCCTTGTTACCAAATAATCACATATTTCTCCTATCTGAGTTCTGAACAAATTGAGAAATGGGCTCAAAATCAGAGAGTGACCAAACTATCTACTTAAATTCCATTAAAGCTGGATCAGCACGTTCCCGTGGACACAAGAACAAGAATATGCTTCTAACTCTTCCTCCTGGGAATCCCCAGAACAGTTATCCAGTCGAGGGAAAAGTACCAGCAAGTCAGGCCTTCCTCTCATCAGGAAAGCCCCTTCCCACCGGGCAATGCCCATGGAGGAAAGAAAAACACACGAGGCTTCTAAAGGGAGCCAAAGAGAACAGAAGGACAGAAAGACAAGTGACACCTGAGCCCAGCATTTTACAGCTTGATTTTGCCTAACATGAACCAGTAGTTCTGTGTTTTGCTATCGCATCAGTAAAATACGTCAGTCTCTTAGAGAAAAGGAGCTGCTCCTACCTCACGCTTTACAGAGGGCTGAAGTCACTGGTGAATCGATGGGAAGGAAGTCAGAAGATGGTCAGCTTCATGGCAGTTTAGAAAAATAAGTGCAGAGCCTCTCAACTAATTGCAGGAAGAGAGAAGAACCTCTTCGATTACCTTTGTCTAGCTTGTACTTACTTTCTCTGACTACATTCGTGCACACTGAACCATTTATATGGACGCAAAATCATTTCTGGCTTTTCGTTATGACTGAAATATTCACATGAGTCTTCTCTCCCTGACTGCAGATTACAAATTTCAAGAGGAAGCCAGGACAGTGCAGCGAAAGCATGTGGTCTTTAGGTTCCCAGGGGCTGGGTGCAAATTCCAGTTCTGACATGTACTAGGTGTGTGACTGTGGCTGAGTCATCTAACCCTGCTGAGGGTCAATCTCATCTATAAAACAGGCCGAACTCCTAGGATTATTATGGGGCTTACAAATAACATGCATATAAAGATCTGCTGGATGTGTGTTAGACACATCACCATTCGCATTTTTCCCCACAGGAGACATTCTGCATGGAGCACGGTTTTCTGTACGTTGCCAAGAATGTCAAATGACTTCATGAATATTAAGCTCCCGCTGTCCCACCTTGGAAGGCCACTGCTGAACGGACACTACTTTTATATGTATAGTTTTGGAATATTTGTATATTTTTAGTGTTTGAATATTCTGCCCTGGTGCTTTAGGAGTGATCTGCTTTTCAAGTTGGAGATGTATTTTGTAAAACTATGCCAGTACGTTGGCAGTTCTTTGTTCCCGTGAACAACCGAAGGCTTATTCCAAAGGATATGAAGTTTCAGTTTTTCAAGATGAGTAAGTTTAAGGAACCTAATGTGTGGTATGGCATCTAGAGTTAACAATAATGTATTAGGTACTTGACATCTGCTCAGAGGGTAGATCCTGAGTGTTCTCACCACAAGAATATGTGGTACCACAGAGACTGGGGGCACAATCGGCACCCAATGCAAGCCTGAATAATTGAGTAATTCTGAGCCATCACAAACAGATTCTTGAATGGAGTGTGTGAACCTGAATCTCGGGTGTCTGAAACTGACTATCCTGGGCGTTTTTTGATGTTACTTTTGTGTAAAATACAATGTTCATTAAAGAATAAGTAATAAAACTATGGTAATTTGAAGTAAGATATATTATTGGAACTCAACAGTAACCAAAGCCATTTAGATATTAGATCAACAAAACAATTTTCTTTCTAATGGGAGTACTTTATCAACTACATTTTAAGAATTGTTGGTGGGTGGTACTAACAAAAAGAAGTTAGAGCTTTACTTGGTTCGTTTGTTTATTTATCTTTACATATAATGCCTACTATTGTCCGCATTCATTTATCCTGGTGTGTTCTTTAAGCTTTGGGAACTGCCATTCACAAAATGGTGAATTCTCTTGTGAGAATTTGGGGATGATTCCAATTTTTGTAAATACATTGTATTTACAAAATACATTGTATGCATTTATAAAAATACATACGCATTTATATATTATATAAAATGCGTTATTAAAATATATAACGCATGTATGGTTATATAAATTCACTCTAAGGTTAAAAATAGTTTTTTTGGTGAGAAGTTGTCCCTTTGTAATAATTAGTGTGGCAGCCAGCCCCGAGGTGGCCCCCAACAATTCCTGCCTCCTGATAGTGACACTTTTGCATCACCTTCGTGGCCACTATTTTTCAGGGTTTGAGATCAATATGAGAATGAAGTGGCCCATGCTTAAAAACAGGAGAAAATGCTATTAAAGTTACAAAATATAAAGTTTTCCTCTTTCTTCCGTGGTCACTCCCTCTTTCAACTTGTCATGGTATTCTTTATTTGCTATTTCATGTCAACCATACTATTTATGTATGTATAAATACTTGTAAATTGTCCTATCAGACTTCACCTACAAAATGTAAATTCAAATGTAAAATTATTGATATTTGCAATGGAAAAAGCAAAGCATTAAATCAATTGTGGTGCCCTCTGGGCACTGGGCTCTCTACAGCTACATAAATTGCAAGCCCAGGACACAAGCCCTTCCCTTTTCACGTGGTACCAGGGATAATCTGTGTGTCAATTAGAATTTAACAGAAGTGATGTTAAGTCATTTCCATAATTAGGCTGTACAAGACACTGCTGCATCTGTGTGTCTGTCTATTTATCTACTTACATTTATCTATCTTTCCACTTACTGCAAGAGAAGCAAGCTTCCATGTCAGAAGACACTCAGGGAGCCCTGTGGAGAGGTTTATGTGGTAAAAAGTGAGGTTTCCAGCAAGCAAGACACTAGCCAATAACCATGTAACTGAGCCTTCCTAGACATGGTTCCATCTGCCCAGTCACAGCTGCAGATGATGCAGCCCCTGCAAAACTGTGGTTATAACCTCAAGCCAGACAGTGAGTCAGAACCACCCAGCTGAGCTCTCTTGAATGCCCTGTCCTCAGACACTGTGAGATAATTATTTGCTGTCTTAAGCTATACCTTTTGGAGTAATTTGTTAGGCAGGGGTACAAAACAAATACAGTTAAAATAGGACAACAGCTATAAATAAGTAGATTGCTCTGACATGTATGACTTACCCAACACAAGAAAAGCATACTTTTTCCTCACATAACAGTCCTGGGCAGGAGAATGGGTTGTAAAAGCAACTCTCTTCTAGGAAGTCACCCACGTGCTAGGCTGACTAGGGGTTTGCTGGCTTCAGCATGTGGCTTCCGGGTCTCTCTCGGGATGAAAACGATTTCTTTTCCCAGAAGAAAAATGTGATATTATACAGACCTTCAAATTTATTTGTATAGGGTTGAGAAAAGCAGTTGCTTATCATTCTTTGTATTTTGTCTGACCCTTTGTTTATTCTCCCCTGACTATTTGCTATTTTGAGCATCTAATTCTTTTTCTTTTTGCTTAGGTGAACTAGCTCTTTATCTTTTTTATTAGTATTTTAAAAAGAAAACTTTTTTTGCCAACTCAATTCCATTTTTATTTTATTAATGCCTTATTTCTGTTTATTTTGTACCCATTTCAACTTCTTTATTAGGATGTATAATTTATTATTTTTTACATTAAATGGTTATAAATACTTAACGCATTTATCTCTGAGCAACGCTTTAGTAGAGTGCCACTAATTCTGACATATAATGGTTTCGCTATAGTTATAGATATTCTGTAATTTTAGTTTGTATTTCCCCTTTGATCCAACAGTCATTTTAGGGATAACATGCATACATAAAATGACATTCTATATTTTCTAATACAATGACTTTTTCTTATCCTCAACCAGTAACACAAAACCCAAGTCTTGAGACACATGAACAAGAAAAATTTCCCCTTTGCTGTCTCCCCACTGCTACTGGTACTGTTCCTGTTACTTTTGCACACACGTAGGTTTTAGATGTAAATGAAGTCACATGGTTGGAAGTTAGTGGTAGAGGGAATGGAAAGAAATAGCGTGAAGAGTAAACTCAGGCTCCTGTCCCCCAACACATGACTGTCCCCTAAATAGCTCTTCATCTTTGTGTGAGGTGAAGAGTGTAACGCACTTCTGGAGGCCCTACCCGACCTTCTGTTGCACGTTGAGAGAGCACAAATGAAATTAGGTGTCCATCTAAACTTCCATCTGTGATCTTTTCAGATTGAGTTTTATTTGTAGTGAAAAACATAGCATTTTGTAGGGTGAATCCTAAATTGATTCAGGCAATATATTATTTATTTTGTTTTAAAATAAAGAAACTTTATATCATGAACTACCAGTGGGATGTTAAGATATATTTATTCCTATTATCTATCTTAGAAGATCCTTGGGGGGGGAAGTAACATCAGTGACTAAACAATATTCAGAGCCAGTCTCTGAAGCAACCGTCCTTTGGTGACTCGGATTTTTCATATTCTCCCCCCTTAATTTAGAGGCTGCAAACCTAGCAGCCATGTTGACATTGAAGGGCTAAGTGTCTTAGCTGTAGATGACCAGGACTGAAGGCGATTGCATGGGTTATCTCTCCAGTGTGCTCAAATCAGCTCTTCTCTCTCTCTCTCTCTCTCTTTCTCTCTCTCTCTCTCTCACACACACACACACACACACACACACACATTCTCTGGCTGGCCTTGTTACCCAATGAACAGTTTCCACCGTGTGGATGGAAAAGGAGCAGAGAACACTGTGCAAGATGGAAAAACAGAACAAAACAAAAACCAGCAGAACGGGGGTGGGAGGAATATTGGAGAGAGAGAGTCGGGAGAACAATTCAGTTCTTGGTTTTTGTTCTTATCTGTCTTTGGCATCCTTAGGGCATTTCTGTTGAATGATTTTCTTTTTAGCTCAAGCTATTTCCAGTTCTCTCACTTATTACAGTCCCAACTAATATAACGTCCCAGTCATTCCCCCTGGCACGAGAAGGCAGGGACTGACTGCCAGTATTTTGCTCACACTCTGAGACTGGGTCACAGAACTGCAGTTTCTCCAAACAGCCTGCGATTTGAGCTGGATAAATGAACAATATGGGCCTCAGCCCTCTGCCTTCTGCTTCCACCTTCCTGCAGTTGCTGCGACTGCACAAGATCCCCCAGTCCTGCTCCATCCACTTGGCTCCTGGATAACAACTGTCTGGTTTTCTGTTCCCAGCCTGGCCAAAGTTGTTTTTGCTGTTTTGGCTGGAGGAAGGTGGAAAGAAACTAATGGGCAGCAAATTGGGAAAAGTTGAAAAGTGTGGAGAATGAAAGGTATAAAAAAAGCAAAAGATAAAAGGGCAGTAATGCCAAAGCAGCCTGGGAAGGTGGGCTTGGTCAGAAATAAGGGAGAATGCGTGGAAGTCATAAGGAAGTGAGTGAAATACATAAGCAGAGAACAATACAAAAGACTGCATCTACCAGAGAGATAAGGTCGCATTTTCATCATTCCTTCCTCTTCCAGTCCCACATTTTCTTGACTTCTCAAGTCAAAAGATATTATTCCTTAATGACTCTTTCATCTCAGAAGATATTCAAACCTTTTTTGCCTCTTGTAACATGGGCACCCCAGTCTTTCTTTCTGGCTCATGGTTCTTGACTCTGGATGAACACTAGAACCACTTGGGAAATATTTTAAAATGCTAATACCTTGTTCCACATCAGATCATATATATCAGAATCTCCGGAAGTATAGCGCTGGCTGGTGTGCCTCAGTGGATTGAGTGCCGGCCTGTGAACCAAAGGGTTGCCAATTCAATTCCCCATCAGGACATATACCTATGTTGCGGGCCAGGTCCCCAGTACGGGGTGCTCGAGAGGCAACCACACATTGATGTTTCTCTCCCTTTCTTTCTCTCTCCTTTCCCCTCTCTAAAAATAAATAAATAGGTCTTAGAGAAAAAAATAGAATCTCTGGAAGTGTAACCCAACATTGATATTTTTAAAAGCTACCCAGCTAGTTGAAGACTGTTTACTTCCCATTCCCTGTGAGAAGAATCGGATGATAAAAATCCTCATAATATTACTTCTTTTGTCTCACATTCTTTCAGCTATTGTCGTTCACATTTCCTTTCTTCCCTGTGATCTTGGAGGAAGACTGTCCTACGTCCTTTCCAAGGTCAGGCTTCTGTGTGCACTCCTCATTCCATTGCCTCCTCTCTGTTAAGTTGTCTTGCTTTTTGCTCACTTCTAAGTCTCATTTCGACTTCTCCCTTTCCTTAACCTAAAAACTGCCCCGAACAGAAGTAGGAGTGGGTTAAATACTTTACTTGACACAGTAACCCTGCAGGGTGGATGTTATTACACTCATTTTATGGATGAGAAAAATAAACTCCAAACTAAAATTCCAGGGAGAGAAATATTCATGCAGCCTTGCATAGGAAATAAGGATTCACACACAAGTTTGTCTAATTCCAGATTCTCCAATTGTTCTGATGCACCTGGGTAGTTACGTCACCAAGGAATAGTTATATAACGTGAGTAAATAGCAATAAGAATCTGAAGGGAAAAAACTGTTGCACAATTGGCTTATATATGTACATATGTATGTAGGTAGGTATATATGCACTTATTCATTGTCGCTTTAAAAAATCTCATGCTGTTTTTAAATAGGCCTCTAAAGGCTAAAGCTTTAAA
>VMDR010011626.1:0-28127 GCA_007922815.1 Macrotus californicus | reverse complement strand
GTGAGGTCAGTAGATTCAGAAAAACTCGGTAAAACTCAGTATCCATTAGTAATTTTTAAAATCTTAGGAAACTAGAAATAGAGGACTTCTTGAATCTCATTATGGGATGTCTCCAAAAGTTTATGCTGTCGCTATCACCAGCTTTAGTCATTATACAAAAATCATTTGTGTATCCAGATCTCAGCACAGTCAGAAACTAAAATTTTAAAAATACAATTTGCAGTAACATCACAAAATATCAGTTACCTAGGGATAAATTCACAAGTATTTTATGCAGAAAACTATGAAATACTGTGTAGAGAAAATAAAAGAAGACCTAAATATTTGGAGCACTATATCATATTCATGGATTGAAAGGCTCAACATTTTAAAGATGTCATGTCTTCAAACCAATCATATAAATTTAGTGCCATTTCAATCAAAATTTTAACAGGTTTTTTAAAATAGAACTAAAGCTGATGCTAAAATTTTATGGAAATGCAAAATACAGAGAAGAGCCAAGACACTTTTATTCTACAAGACATCGAGACTTATGGTAATGTCCCGGCAAGGAAAATTGTGGTTTTTATGCGAGCGCAGAGAGGTAAATCAGTGAACCAGGGGTCCTTGAGTCACATTCGTGCACATACAGACAAACCCTTGCTGACGAAGGTGGTGTCGCAGAGCCCCGGGAAAGGACTGCTTTTTGTAGGTTGTGCCCTGGTGGTTGCGTGTCCAGATAGAAAGTTGTGCAACGCTTGATCCCACTCCACAGTGTACACAGAAGCTAGTTCACATGGATTGTAGACAGAAATGTCAAAGGCAAACAAAAGAGCTTTTCAGAAGAAAACCTGAGAGAATATCTTCATGGCCTTAAGTGAGGGAAGTCTTGTTAAGTAGGATACAAAGAGTCCTAATCTTAGAAAAAGAAATTGATAAGTTTGAGAGACATTACAATTAAATATCTCTGTTCATAAAAAAAAAAACCATCACTAACAGAATGAAAATGCAAGCTATGGAATAGGAGAATATATTTGGAACAGATACAACTGTAAACAGGACTTAAAGCCAAAGTACAAAGAAGTTCTATAAACCAGTAAAGACATCAACTGAGCAAACATCTTGGCAGGCAGTTCACAAACAAGGAAATGCAACTATTAATATAAAAAAATGTACTCAGGCTGATTAATACTCAGAAAAATGCTAATTAAAATCTCAATGCGATGCAACTATATATTCGTTGGAGTGGTCGGAATTGAAGAGTCTGGTGATACCAGCATGAACCTTCCAAACTGCTCATGGGAGTGTAAATTGCATGAGCTGGTTTTGACAACTGTTAAGTATTATCCTGTCAAGCTGAAGATGAGCATTTTCTGTGACTCGGTCATTCCCTGCTGAAATATGTACCATACAGAATGTTGTTAGGGGCATTCATAATAGCTCTAAACTAGAAACAGCTCACACGTCCATCAGTAGTGCAGTTGATAAGTTATGGATCACACAGTAGAATTCTGTTCTTCGATGAAAATGAACAAATTACAGCTATAGCAACAATATGAATGAATCTTAAAAGCATAATGAGAGAGAGGAAAAAAGCCAGACACAAGAAATATGTACTCTGTGACTCAATTTATATAATAAAATTTAGAGTGTAGTGAACTAGAGCATAATTAAGTGATAAAACCAGAAATGCCAGGATACAAGTATTGTAAATATTAGGGAGGTCATTACCTTTGGACAGTGGGTTTGCAGTCTTCTGGGATCCTGTAAAAGTTCTACTTCTTGACCTGGTCAGTAGTTGTGTCAATGCTTACTTTATAATATTCCACCAAAGTATAGATTTGTGGGTTTTGTGCTTATAATATATGTATTTCTTACAATAGTTTCTTTGAAGAGTCATGTGCAATTTCTGATTTAAGGGCATAAGTCCATTTCATAGCTAATACGTTGTTTTCATTATATTTTATTTTTATTTGTTTAAAATTAACTAAGCATCTTCATAATTTTAAATAGTAAAGTCTAAGTTTGTACTGCAATGGATAAGTAAAACATTGAGTCACACATTATATGTTTACTGTATTAAAATAGATTTTAAAAATGTGCGAGAAATTATAGCTTTGCATGTTGTCAACTTATAGCAAGGTCTTCACCTTCAATTTCCTCATCATTACAATGGATTTTCCCAAAGATTCATTGTATCTGGTTGAAATGGGATGTTTAGGAATATCTTTTCTATTTGAATTTTGCTCTTTTTCATAAAATGGAGTAAAAATAGCCTCTTCAACAAATGGTGTTGGGAGGTTTGGACAGCTACTTGCAAAAAAATGAAACTTGACCACCACCTTACACCATACACAAAAATAAATTCAAAGTGGATAAAAGACTTAAATATACGTCATTACACCATAAAAGTCCTAGAGGAAAACATTGGCAGGAAAATCTCAGATATTCCACGCAGCAACATCTTCAATGATGTGTCCCCTAAAGCAAGGGACATAAAGGAAAGAATAAACAAATGGGACCTCATCAAATTAAAAAGCTTCTGCATGGCTAAAGAAAACAGCATTAAAACGAACAGAGAATCAGCCATATAGGAAAACATATTTGCCAATGATACCTCGGACAAGGGTTTGATCTCCAAAATATATAAAGAACTCATACAACTCTACTCCAGGAAGACAAAAAATCCAATTCAAAAATGGGCTAAAGACTTGAACAGACACTTCTCCAAGGAGGATATACAGAGGGCCCAGAGACATAGGAAAAGATGCTCAGCATCACTAGCCATCAGAGAGATGCAAATTAAAACCACAATGAGATACCACCTGACACCAGTCAGAATGGCCATCATAAACAAATCAACAGACAAGTGTTGGAGAGGATGTGGAAAAAAGGGAACCCTAGTGCACTGTTGGCGGGATTGTAGACTGGTGCAGTCACTGTGGAAAACAGTATGGAATTTCCTCAGAAAACTAAAAATGGAATTGCCTTTTTTTTTTAGTTTCACTCTTGAGAAACGTTTTTAGATGTACATTGTAGTAAAAGCTTCACCTCGATTAACTAACTAACTTTCTTCTCTCATAGACCATTAGAATTGTGTAATTGATTGTAGATATATATTTTTTCCTGATTTTGAGTGCCGGCTAGCTGCAAGTCCAGTTTGTCCCATACAAATAGTCCCAGTGTTGCTGTGTGTTTGCACTTTACTTTTTTCTTCCTAGGATTGACATTTTTTCTTTTTAGGATTGACATTTTACTCTGATTTTCTCTGGTTGTGTTGTTTTTTCTTTATATGTCTCGATCTTAACTTCTAAGCATTTTGTCCAAGTGATTCGGATTCTTTTCACATTAAGGAGAACACGTGAATGAACATACAAACAATGAATGAATGAATGCTGGATGACATTGACTTGTGCTTATGAAACTGCTGAATTCTCTATAGTTCTTGTGGATGAAGTAAAGTTCAGAAGGTTAAACCAACTATGCAGACTGTTTCTCTCTTTTAAAAGGGCTCTTGCTTGTCAAGTGAGAGTAAATATTTATAGTTGGCTATGGAAAAATGTTCTGAGGGTGAAGAAAGTGATCTTAATAGAACTGTATCCTTAATAGGTGATGGATACAAAAATCTATTCATATGCAGAGGGCTAGACGAGTGAAGTAATGGAGTAGTGGTAGGTGGCATTTATTTAGTTAAATGCTAAGTGCTTATTAGTGTCCACTCAAAGGAAGTACATAATTATTTGATTGTACACCACGCTATATGTATGCAGTTGCATTTTAAGAAGATTTCTTTTTCCTTTCTCTGTTGAATTGCTGAAGCACTTTTGTTGAAATAAGGAGATTTAAAAACTGATTTCAACCAAGGAATGAAGTACATGTTTGTTCTTTTAATAGTTTTAATAGTGGCAGAGTAATGTGAACAGCATGATATAATGAAAACTGTCTGGGTTCTTTAAATATGGGTAAATGTTGCATCCCTCTGAATCACCTTCAGGGCTTTTTTCAGCAGAAACAGGTATAGTAATGTCCATCCCCGAGGTTGTAGTGGGTGTTCCATGAGACGAGGCATGTAAAGTTCCTGGCTTGTGGTAGCTAGTCAGTATATGTTCATTTTCTTCTCTTCCTATCAACCAAATTTTCTTCAAGGGAAAGCCAGCATTCCCTGAGGCAAAAGGGTATTATTTTATCTTTTATTTTTGTCTTTTTTTATTATGTTCAGTACTGGTTTCTTTGCCTTAAAAAGTGAGGTTATTGCCACATAACACAAAGAAATAATTTCTCATGGCTCTTATTTGAAACAAGAATGTTTTTGTCAGTGGATATAGAGAGGGGGGGAAGTTCGGATGAGGGGTGAGAGGTCAGGGAACAGTAGGTGAGATGAAGAGTTAGTGGCATTGTATCTCGAGAAAACAAAATGTACACCACCCCCCTCACATTAATTGCCCTTTTACACAGCTAAATTTAAGTCAAGAGGAATAAAAATGACAGTGGTTGTGGGGATAAACACCCAGTGCAGAAAGCTTCTACTTTTGCACAACTCTTTGCTTTATTGGGTCTTGAATAAAATCAAACAGGAAAGACTTTAGACCTGCGAAGCTGCCAAAAATGTAGTGGTCTCTGGATTCCTGACAGCTGAACTGCCAGGATCTTGTGGTGTATAAAACGGCTGGAAAGATTCGTTCTGCTTAGGGGCAAGTGACAGGTCTGCTGGATTCCAGTAATCGGAGAAGGTGCCAGAGACCCGCTCTTAGGGTTTCACTGGGATGGCTTCTGTGTGGGGCTTCTGCATGACCCTCATTAGTAGTTACCCCTATTTATTTAAAAGATCAATACAAGGAAATCCTAGAATTCCAGAGCTGGGAGGGACTTGAGAAATTATCTAATACCAGCTCTTTATTTTAAATGAGGAAACTGAGGCTCTGAGGCCTCAGAGTGATTTCCCCCAAATTACTGATACATAGCAAGTTAATGTTAGATCTAAGGCCAAAACCTGAGTCTCTGAATTCCTGAGCTAAATGTTCATAGCAGGGGAAACCAGTCTTTAAAAATGTAATGTGCTTCTACCCATTTAACATTATTCTACTCTGAGAGTCAGTATCTTAAATTTAAAAAAAGAAAGAAAATAAACAATTCCTCCCCTTCCTTCTGTAGTTTAGGAAGAATTTATACCTTTGACCCAAACTCCTGAAACCTTTGCTTCAAGATACAAAACAAGGAAGAGCATCTGAGGTCTTCAGCAAAGGTTAACCATGAGTCAACAAAGAGCCCCACTGTGCTGGCTGCCATAGCTCCCATGGCTCCGTGGAAGGGGAAGGGGCGGGGAGACTCAAAGGAAAGACAAGGCAAGACAAAGGTGTTGTAAGTGCAAGTAATTTCTACTTAGTAGGTGCTTCATGAACATTTACTGACAGATTTATACTTCCCTGATAAGATGAAAGAGCCTTCAGCCATCACTGTCCAACGCAAAAGGATTTTTATGTATTTGATTACTTATACATAAGAATAACCACATCTTGATCACTTCACCAGGTGTATGGGGTGAACTGCAGCAGGCAAACGGTCTGTCTGAGCTGCCTGTAACAGAAGTATTTCTGTTGCTAAAAATCATCTAACTTGTCTGAAATCTTTGTATTTGTTCGTGTGGAGGATAATACAATAATTAATAAATAATAATACTAGAATAAACCCTGTGTTTCCCATGCTCACAACTGTAAACCTACTTTTGCCCACTGCTCTGTTTGTGTTTGTGTTTGTGTTGTCTGTGTCTGTATTCCCCGAACCTTCAGGCTGTGGGTCCTCCTTGTTCACATCCTCACCAGCAGGGGCGCAGGCAACACCATCAGAGACAAATTCAGATCAGTTTTGCTACTTGTGAGCCACGTTGGTTGCTCTTTTTGTTTTTTGGGTTTTTTTACACATTATAAAGGTGAGGTAGAACTTATCAGCAAACATGAGGATGAACATTTGGGCTTCTAAAATGTATTGAATTTTTAAAAAAACAAAAAATGTATCTAATTCTTTCTGTTTGCCCTTTATTCAGATAAAAACTGATAATCAATATGTTAATATCATGGTAAGATTTTGTCACGGGAATTTTCAGTGCACTTAATTAGCTAGGTTAATGAGTGATGTTTAAGAGACGAATGTGAGTTTGGACTTAGCTGCGTGACTTTGGTAAGCTGGTTAACCCCTGTAAATTTTCATTCTCTCATATTTAAAAGTGGGGCAAAGTCATATGGTGGTGAGTGTGATGATGTGTATAGTGTATCAGGCACAAGACTAGCATGTAGTGAGCTCTCAGTGGATATCAGCTAATTACTGCTGATGAAAGGGCAATAGTGATCCCCTTTTTGCATATAGATATTCTTATGGGACGCGTTCCTGCTTTAGAGGCTCATACTCACTTCCCCAATCATTTTAGAAAGAAAACAAATTGTCCCTTGAGTCCAAGCCTATGCAAATAAAAGACTTGAAGTGGACATTCCTTCTTTCTCAAATTGGATTCCATGTTTCTATTAATATTTGAGTTCGTGTTTAAAAAATTTTTTTCCTGAACTATTTCCTTTTGATGTAGAATCAAAAATCAAATCTGGAAGAATATTAAAGAATATTTATTTGCATGTATTATAAAAGTTAAGGATGAAATTCATAATTTTGAAGTCAAAAGTTTAGGTTCGGCCCTATGTACCTGTGTTGAAAGTATAAAGCTTCAGCTAACTAGACTCCATCTAGTCCAAACACCAATATTTTGCGTCTGTTTCTGAGGGCACGTTCTCTGTTAGGAATTCCTCCTGTTGTTGAGGTGAAATCTGCTCCTTTGGGTCCATAGTACTGTAAGGTGAGCCTGCTTCTCTAAGCTCAGCTTCCACTGCTTCTTCTCGTGGCCTCTGCTCCAGACCCCAGTTCTCTTTGTGCATGGTCTCTGGTTGCCTTTGACCTTTCAGAGTCAATCCCGTGAATTGTTCCTATGAAGTTATTTGGGTGAGAAACACTTAGTTCATCAGAGTATTGGAATCACGTTTCCTTTTATATGAACGCAGCATTATTAAAACTGTACATAATACCCCTGTGCCGTACCGACTCTTCGTTTGTTACTTGAGAAAGCTTACGAATCTTTGCACTTCCCTGACTGTTCCATTTGTTACTGCTGCAACTCTTTATGTAATGGCCTTTTGGTTTATTTGTGTTTTTCCTTTAGTTGTGCTAGCTTCTCCACTGTTTGTTTACAAAAGCCCTTCCCCATAGAATCTAATAATAAATAAGGAGCAAAAGTCTTGTGTTGCTTTCCACAGGAGTGCTGTAATTGATAACAAAAACTCTAAATCAAAAAATCATGATGTTTTACTGCTAAATGAAAAGCAGAGAGCCCATGTGTTAGGCAGCTGTGGTGGAAGCAAAGAACACTGGCCTTTGAGAAATGAAAACCGGGTTTCAGATCTGGAACTTAGCATTGACTTGCTGTCCGACCTTACCTAAATCTTTTCGTTTCTAATCTTCCATCGCTGTGTTTGTGAAATGGAGAAGATATTGCCTACTTCACAGATTGAGAGCACAAGATATGTTTAAGCAGTGTTTTGTAAACTAAAAGTACCAAATAAGTGGAGCTTATTAATATACATGGAATATATCTCATCTCTGTGCTAATGGACACATCAGCAAAGGTTATCTTTAAGTACTTAAAATAGTATTTTCAAAAGTTTATTTTATTTTTTTATTTTTATGTGTTAGAGCTAAACATATAATTGTGCTATAAAAATGTGATGATTTGCTGGACAATGGAAAGGTAAAGGCAATTCAAAATTCCAGATAAAAGGTTGTATAGTCACGTCATAGTCCAATCACAATGCAACAAAAAGTGGCATAAGTGTGAGCAATTATAAAAACTAAAAAAAAAAAAAAATTCATTTGACCTTTGTTCTAGTAACTTGCTGCTCCTTTGAATGGCAGTTCATAAAAATGGACCTCTGGAAATAGAAATGTAATTCTAAAACATTACTTATTTCTGCTATGAATAATATTTATATATCACCATACAGTAAACACAGATTATTTGCCTTTAATTTTTAGAAACAACTTACAAACAAAGCATAGAAAGGTTAATTGATCATTTGAAAAACAAATAAGGTGGTAGCCAGAAGTTAGAATGTAGAAGGAATTTGGAGAGTTGGGAAGGAGAGAGTCACAATAGCCTATTTTATGTCGTAGGGAATTAAAAATTGATGGAGCAACAAATAGGGCTTGAAGTACACTATTTAAAGTAAAAAGTGATCAGTAGAAGAGTAAAACTGTAACTATAAATTGTAAAGAGGAGGGAGAAGAATAATAAAGGGTAATGACTTAAGTAAATTCTCGTTTCTTGGTGGAAAGTGAGTAGATTTTGTTTAAAGCTTAAGAGCTGAGAACTGTGAGTCTTATTTAGAGTTGTGAGTGTAGATCATCAGAAGGGCCATGAACAAATATTTGGCCAAAGACAGTGGCTCTGAGAGCCGTAAGGAAGAGGTGTAGGTGTGGGGCTGGAACCTGCTGTTTCCCATTATCAGCCATGCTGTGCTACTGTAGAAACACTGTACCAGGTACACACATTACTTTGATTCAAGCATTTTTTTAAATGTGCTGATAGCAAAAAAGCCATGAATGGGTGCTGTGGCAGCACCTCACCCGGACCCGGGTCTAGATGCTATACTGTAATCCTTCCATCCTGAAGTCATCTCACTTCCCTGCCATTCCTGCTCACCACTCCTTCTAAACTCTGTGTCCTGCTCTTACGCCTGGTAGCATGGAGTGTTTTGCTTCCCAGCCTAGGGTCAGCCTGTCACACTGCGTTCTATGTCGTTAGTGGAAATTTTTAGTTACCTTGTTTGCTGAAACATCAAGATAGTAAATTTCTATAAACCAAAACAGAGCCCATGTGGGGTTCAGATGTATGTTAGTAAGGGAAGCCACGTAGCTGCTGCTCAGAAAATGGCTTCCCTTATACCAAGATTTTACTATAAAAATCATATAGCTGAGAATATTGATTGTCCAAAATGTTGAAAATTTTAGAAGCGCTGTTTTATTTCCTCTATATTTCTATTACTTAAATTTTATTAAATTAACACTTTTTTCTATTAAAGAGGTAGTGGTAATATACTAGATCAGCTTGGATATATTCATTTTTAAGAATAGTTCATTACAGCAATAATCCAAATATTCTACCTTTGGATATGACAACATTTGAAATTACTACTCTGATATTTCCCTACTTTTTTCCAGATGTGCATAATCAGGGGTTAGAGATATGTCTATCAAAATGTCTTCCAGAACAACATTTCTGGTGGAAGAAGGCCCATCTGTAGGAAACAGTAGACATTGTCATTAATCAGCCAAATGTATTCTTTGACTAAGATTGAAAGTGTAGGTAGATGTAGACCAACAACAGCTAGTGACTAAGCAATTTGATATGCACAGAGCAGACTGTGGCATCATGGATGGGGGTTGGAAACAGCAGAGAAGTGTTTTTCCAGCACTAACTTTAGGAGAAATTGGCAAGAGTAGTTTTGAGCCCTAATTTTGGAGGGGGAAGGTAGACACAGGGAGAGATTTCCTACTCTCTGCTCTTCTCCATTTATCCCTCTGTTCACCCACCCAGAGTCTGTTTGCGCACCAACTATGAGATTGTGGTGGGTAGTGTGGGGGTGTTAAGGAGGTGAACTTAACCTTTGTTTATCCCTCTAATCTCCTGACTCCTGCCATCTCCAGAAGGCAGATTGTATTGCAAAAGGGCAGTTTTCCTTTCCTTGCCAATCATATATTCCATAAGCATCTGACTTCCTTGATGGCTTAGACCGGGGTGTGAAACTGATTTTCACGGGGGGTGGCCACATCAGCCTCGTGGTTGCCTTCAAAGGGCCAAATGTAACTCTAGGACTGTGTAAATGTAACTACTCCTTAACAGTTAAGCCAGAGCTCAGCGCTGCCACTGGGCAGAAACAAGGTGGAGGGCCGGATTCGGGCCTGTGGGCCTTGTGTTTGCCACCTGTGGCTTAGAACTTGAGTGAATAGCAACAAGTTCCAGGAATTATATTTTACTAATAGATTATTTGTATTTTCTTAATCACATTTGTTATTCCAAAATGTAAGTCAAGTTTTTAAATTGTTTTCATTGATCTAACAACAACAGCAACAAAAAAAAAAATGAGACAGAGTCCAGTTAATCAACATTCAAGCCTGTTATACTTCATAGTACTTAAAAATTTCCTAAATGTTTTCCTGAAACTATAAATCAAGTCATGGCTGGCAATTTGTTTGATTTAGAAAACACAGCTTTCTCTTTCCCGTTAGGTGTTTATTTTACTAGCACAAAGAAATTGTAAAAATTATTTGCTTAGAAAATATTTACAATATTTTATCGTTGTTTTCTCAAATAATATGAAACTATATAAAATTCAAAAACATACTAAATTTTGTTAAAGTTTAACATATAGAAACTTAAGGTCGGGGGAACAGGAGGAGTAACTTCATTATACCAAACAAAATGCATTTATCCCTGTCTACTGTGGCATTTTAGGAGGGTTTCACCAGTCTTGCTGGCTTTCCGAACAGAACATGTTTACTGCCTGTGAATTCTGCAGTGTCAGGAGTGCTGGCTCAGTCTTTCCACTTTTCCTTCTGCTACTTGGGCAGCTTTGTGTGCTCTGGTTTTAACACTCACACGGTGCTTACCGTGAGCAGCTACCATGGCTCTCCTACCCTGCTGGTGGAGGGATCCTTAAATGAAGTAGCCACATTTTCTCCAGAGTCCTGTCTGGTAGCACCTGGTCAGCCCTTTTTCCTTTCATTTGTGAAAGGCAGACCTGGTGTCTAGTGGGTCCTCACTCTTCTAGGGCTGTACCGATTCCTTAGAACTCCAGCCTCAGAGCCAGGGGGACACAGCAAGCTGAGTGTCTTCTACTTCGTATACGGCAGGGCATCCTTCAGTCTCCTGCCCACCTCTGCCTCCTTTCTCCACTTTTCATCTGCATGCTGTCCTCCTCACCTTTGTTCTTCTCCTTCCTGTGAGGGACCTCAATAGGCATGGGCCTTCAGGGGCATCTGGGCATTGATCTGCTTTGCCTGGTTAATGATGCAGATGTCAGGTTTTTCCTAAACCACAGTTTTAGACACTATTTCCCTTCCTGGGGTCCAGAGAAGACAGCTTCTCACAAAGCCCACAAAAAGGCCTTTATTCCCTTCTAACTCTCTGATTACCATCTTACCTGATTTGAAAAGCTAAGCAGAATTGAATTCTTGGAAAACAATGGGTAGAATGACTGTCGGCATTCTTGACTCTCACCATTTCTTACCTCTGCCTCCCCAGTCTTAGGAACACACAGCCACATGTAGTGGCTATTAGTAATTTTAGTGGCTGTGATGGGCTTAAAGGACAATATAAAACAGTGATGAAGGTACTCAGGTTTAGCAAACACCAGTTCTACCGCTGGTTGACACCATTATAATGAAAATTTCACATATGAAAGTAAACCCAAAGTGGCACGTATCTCATAAGCTGGTTATGAGGATTCAGTGAGATAATGCTGTAAAGCACTTCACACAGGGCCTAACACATAAAAAACACTAAGTGAATATTTGGTCCTCATTGTTGCTACCCTTGGCAAGCAATTACTAGGTACTGGGCATTGTAACGCATTGAGTACTTTTACATGCACGTGTTCACCTCATCAGGAGCTCCCCAAGAAGGATTTCCCCCAAACTTACATTTTTTTATAGAGGGCAGTGGCAATTTAGATTTGCTCAGAAAATGTCCTTCAGCAGCTTGTTAGTACCAGGAGGCAGCAAGCTTTTTCTAAAGCTTCCAGGAGAGATCCTGGTAAACAAGAGGGCTCTTTCTTCTGTTAGACTACTTGGTGCTTACTGACTACATCAGCAAACAGGGATTCAGTCACTCCCTTTCTTTCCAAATTGAGGTCGCTGAGCAGTGAACAGTTTCTGGGTAACAGCCATCTACTTAGTAAAGTTCACCAATTCACTGGCAGAGTTTCCAAGCTACCTGACTGTTCTGCACAGCTTGTTCCTAAACCAAAAGATGGCAGGCAGCACAGCATGGCCAGTGGCTAATTACATGTAACTGTGCCCGTCTTTGCTCTGTTCATCCCATGCTTAACGCAGGCAACTCATTTTAAAGAGCACCCCTGCTTTCTTTGGACCCACACATAAGAAGCAGGGGAGTCTCTTTTTTCTGATTGGGAGCCACATTTCTTAACCAAAATGGGAGCCTTTTTCTCCTAATAGACTAACTTTTGAGGTCACAGAATCTTCCATGATTGTCCCTCATAACCACCAATAGGAAAGTAACTCAGCAAGAGTGGGAAGAGCATAAAATTGGATGAATTCTTCAGTGGTAACTCCTTTGGCTATAGGATCTTTCAACGTGAGCACTATTGTCGTTTTGAACTGGATAATTCTTTGTTAGAGCTGTTCTCTGCATTACAGGGTGTCTGGTAGTATCTTTGGCCTCTATCCACTAGATGTCAGTAGCATAGCAACACACCCCCTCCCCAACAAAACTGTCTCCAGACTTTGCCGAATGTCCCGGAGGTGGGGAGGGGATGGAGTGAAATCACTCACACTTGAAAAGCACTCCTATAATGTAATTAATGTAATGTAAAGACAAAATCTCCAGTTGTTTCTTCCGGATAGATAGGAGAGTCTGTCAGATGTCCCTGTTAAATTCCACCCCACCCCCCAAAAGGATGACCTGGAAATGCCTGTTTCTTTTTTCTTTTTTCTTACAAGTTGTTAATCTGATTTTTGATGCTTAGTCTCATCCAGAAGACATCAGATAATAGAAAGCACATGGAACTATCCTAAGACTGAATTTTTCCCAACACTGCCATCATTATCCTCGATCTTGAGCAAATACCTTAGCTACTCTGAACCCTAGTTTACCCATCTACCAGAGAGGCTGTGGAAATGAGAGACGTATGTGGATGAAAGCACCTTTAAATACAAAGATGACACTCATTGTGGCTTCTGATACCATTCTTCAATGAAACAAACCAGGGAGAGTTCTTTGGAGAAATGTCTGAGTCTAGAGGTCGGGAAGGCAGCACACAAAATCAGCCTGTAGCACATTGTGGCCTTGGATGCAGACAGTAGAGAAGTGCTTAAAAAAAGAGAGATGGGGTGTATCAAAGGGACACCTGAATCAAATACTAGAGCTCCCAATGGCCAACACTAGAGTAACTTGAGAACAAATAAATAAAGTAGTATTGGATTATAACCCAAAGTATAAGACAAATATCAATGAGCCATTCTAATATAAATAATTGATTGAGCAAATAAATAAATGGGGAGAAGAGACGACTTTCCAATGCAGAAGCATTCCAAATAATTTATGCAGACACTGCACCTTCAAGGAGTTGGGGCATAACTTCTCCCCCTTCAATTGTGGGCTGTGAACAAGGACTTCCTTCCAATGACTCTGGTATGGACAGGGTCACTGCACAGGGCAGAATCTCGACAGGCACTGCCTCCGCCAGGTCGTTAAGGTCACCGTCACCTGTGGTGAGTCATGTTGACAGCGTGTGCTCTTGATGTAACATGTGGAGAATGGCACCCAACTTCTGTGACCTTCCTCCTGAAAACCCGTAACTCACTATGGAAAAAAAAAACCATGAGATAAATCTCAATTAAGGGACGTTTACAGAATACCTGACCAAAGCCCCTCGAAACTGTCAAGGCCATCAAAAACGACAAAAGTCTAAGAAACTGTCACAGCCAAGAGGAACCTAAGGAGATGTGGCCACTAAACATAATAGGGTGTCCTACAGGAATCCTGAAACAGCAGGCATACATCAGGGAAAACTAAGGAAATATGAATAAAGTGTGGGCTTTAGTCAATAATAATGTACCAATATCAATGCATTAATTCTGACAAACACACTACTTTAAGATGTTAATCATAGGGAAACAGTGTGAGGCATATGTCTGTACTGTCCTCGCAATTTTTTTGTAAAGCTTAAAACAATTCTGAAGTTAATTTTAAGCACTTTTATAAGTAATGGTTATTTTATCTAGAAGGACATATGATCAAGTACTAATATATAATTTTCTAAGTTTTAAGTCTATTCATGGGGTCTCTCCTCAAATTCTCACAATGATGTTTACTATCCTTATCAATCATATATCATTTCTTCTCCTACTAGCTTGGAGCACTTTTCGGTTCCAACTAAAGAGGCCAAGGGGGACCACATAACAGTTCTTCACCTTGTTGGCGTAAGTCATATGAGAAACCAGGTTTACTTTCTCTGTGGGGAAATCCACATGTGCTCCCTTCTTCCCTACCTAGTCAGAAGTACAGCTGTGTTTACAGTGTGCAGGGGCTTTCTTCTAAGGTCTAGAAGGTTCCCTCCTTGGTTTCCGCGTTCTCAGGGGGAAGAGAGAAAAATGAGGGGGCACTATGGCAACACCCCTTTACCGCAGCAGGGCGAAGCGCAGCCCTGAGCCACAGGTAACAAAACCAGATGTATGCAGACCAGGAACAGAAGATTGAAGATCCTTCAGAGTGGCGAAACCTTGAAGGGACAATATATTAGAGGATACAAAAGTTTAACGTAGGTAACTAGAACCAGTTCATCTGTGACATCCTTACCTTTCTGGCTTTAGCCATGACACTTAAGTGTATACAGTTGACCACTGAACGATGTGGGGATGAAGGGCCGCCAGTACCCCATGCAGTCAAAAATCTGCAGATAACTTTTTGGCTCCCCAAAAACTGAACTGCTAATAGCCTCCTGTTAACCAGAAGCCTTGCCAATAACATAAACAGGCAATTAAAACATTTTAATTGTATTAGATACTGTATTCTTACAATAAGTAAGCTAGAGAAAAGAAAATGTTATTTAAAAAGTCATAAGGAAGAGAAAATACATTTGTAGTTTTGTTGAAAAAAAGCCACGTGTAATTGGACCTGTACACTTCGAACTTGTGTAGTTCAGGGGTCCATTGTAATTGAACATTACCGTACGTTCTTATTGCAGTGAACAATATTGTTTATTCTGTGCAGATAGCACTGTATACAGGTATTATGAACTTGGTACGTGACAGAAACTGAACTCAGGATCACTTTATGATATAGAAAGCAGCATTCTATATTTCATAAGTGACCATAATTTCTTAGTGATTGCACATTCTGGTTTCCCTGATATGACCAGTGACTCATGGAATCACTTCAAGAATGCTTTACAGTTCTGAGCACCTCCACAAGCTGAGCATTTGCCATAGTCAAGGTTACTGACGATACCAGAAGTGTCGTCTAACATAAAAATAACAACACAAACAATGTGTGCTTAACCACTCTCCAAACACCCAGCCCACCCACGAAGTAGGGAAGGTGACATATGACCAGCACCTGACCACTGAGGACAAGGACAGAGCTGGAACACAGGTGTAGAGCCTGAGCCGCTGATTCTGGGCAGAGCATTCCCCCAGTGGCCCACACTGCAGCCTTGGCTCGGCTCCAGGCTTATAATTATTACTTCTGCTTCTTAACGTGCTCTATTTCTGGACTGCATCATGTTTGCGTGTTATTTCGATCCAAACCCCACACTGCAGCTCTGTGCAGCCATGGCGGATAATTTAAGAATCGTGGACTGAAGGTAACCAAGAGGAGTGCTGACCAGGAGAACCTTCTTAGTGGTGCAGTGTTCTGTCCCTGTGCTGTGTGGTGAGGTAGGCACTAGCCGCTGTGGCTACCAAACACTTGAAGTGTGGCTAGGGTGTTTCAGGAACTGACTTTTAAATTTTATTTAATTTTAGTTAACTTAAATTTAAATAGCCACGTGTGGCTACTAACCATATTAGTGCAGAAATCTTCCATCATGACACAGGCTCCTCTTGGTATTGTCTCTCAGCATTGGCTGTGTGCGCCTGGCCATTGTTTTAGAGAAAAAAATATTTTTTAAATCCTCACCCAATGACATGTTGATTGATTTTAGAGAGAGAAGAAGGGGGAGAGAGACATCAATTGGTTGCCTCCCTGTGCGCCCCAACTGGGGGTGAACCTGCACCCTTTTGGTGCATGGGACAATGCTGCAACTACCTGAACCACCCAGCCACGGTGAGAAAAAATATTTTTTGAGAAACTTTTTTTAATGCTTCAGATATTGGAATATGTAAATGTTGGCAGAACAAAGTTCCTCCTAAATTTTGACCTTAAATTTAAAGCTGTGAGATTGTAAATCAACCCTAAAAACTAAAATTCACCGAGTTTAATCACCATATTCTTTTTGGGGAACATGAGAAGATAGCGATCTCACATGCCCTTGATTCCACCTTTAAGTCTCCAAACCTTTAGAAAATGTATTATTGGCAAAAAGGTTTATTTCTTTAACTCTACAAACAAAGAGCTATTTTCTTTTATAGATACAAATCTGCTATTTGATGCCTGCACAGTTCAGTGACACTTTAAATTAGGATTGAGTGATACTTACAGACAGACAAAAACCCCGTCACGTGATGTTTCCATTAGGCTAAGAATGGAATTCTAAGATTATAGTCTGGGAAAGGGGGAACTATGTTTTATAAATTCATAATGCATTGCAGATGAATGTTAAAATATTAAAACAATGACAGCTATTTTTCTTACTGCTGTTAAATTAGACAAGTAAATTCATAAGCCCTGAAAAAATTAGAAAGAGTGACATTTCTCAATTACCTAACAGTTCCTTGACTGGAAAAATCTCAAAAAGTGAAGGAAGTACAATGGTAACAAATGTTACTGGGGGTATTAGAAATGCCCCCTCCAAAAAAGTGGGGTTACTATTTCATAAGAAACTTTCTTTTGTTCTAACATGGCTTTTGACCTCTTAATACAAATGTGTATAGTTAAGCTGAATAGACAACTATCTGCCATAGAATATATTAGAAAAACACTCTTTAGGCTGAGACAGGAAACAGTGAAGTTAATCTAAAATGTTATTTAATGCAAATCTGAACAAACCAAATTACCAAATGATTGCTTTTCTGTATTAAACAGTCTTGCAGTGACGTTACATAGATTCTCTTCTGCTGTGACTTTAATTTCTGAGTTAGCACTTGATTCATTTTCATGGTCGTGAAAATGCCGTATCAGTTCTTTATAATCACTGTTGTTACATGCTGTTAAATACCAACATATTACCAGCTAATAGAACATTTACAGCCCCCCAGAAGCCCTCTTATGCTCCCTTGCAGCCAATGTCTTCTTCCTGGAGGGTCATCTAGAGCCACAGATTAATTTTCTCTGATTTCTAACTTGATATAGGTGGAATCAGGTTGTAAGTACAGTCTTCAGTCAGGCTCTTTTCCTCAACATTTTGTTTGTATAACTCATTCCTCGTATTGAATGTAACTGTAATTCACTCACTGACATTACTGAACAGTATACCACTATGCAGGGTGGGGCAGAAGTAGGTTTATAGTTGTGAGTACGTGAAATGTAGAGTTAATTCTTATGTTATTATGTATCAATTATTGTGTTGTTTTCCGAACACTGTAAACCTACTTTTGCCCCACCCTTTATGGCTATACCACAACTTATTTATCCGTTCTACATTTGACAGACATTTCAGTCAATTGAAATTGAGGACTGTTGCAAGTAATGTTTCCTGAGCACTCGTGACATGTATTCTGTGTACCTGTCTACGTGTTCCTCTTAGAGCATGGAAGTAGAATCGCTGCATTATAGGCTAAGTGTGCGTGTTCAGTCTTGATAGACACTGGCAAACAGTTTCCCAAAGTGAAAGAGAGTTCCAGATAGTTTCTATTTTCAATATTCCCACCGACACTTGATATTGTCAGGACTGAGTGGGGAGAACGACTTAATACCTATAATGATAATCATAACTTAGCTTTTGGAAAAAGCCAGAAGAGCCTGCCTTAACAGTTTTAGAGCACAGGCACGTCCACACACACTCTCTTACACTCTCTCTCTCTCTCACACACAGTGATCATCACATGTACCCGCCTCCAACTTTCCACAGACACATCCAAAAAACACCTTGAAGACAGTGGCCTTTGACCCCATTCACTTTTGGCAATGTAATTTGCAGTTTGGCCCTGCGGAAAAGCAGTTACATAAGAGAGAATGGTGCACTGCTGCGAGCCAGAAGGCTTTTGGTGGGGTAAGAAATACTTGAGGAGTTAATAACACTAGAACTTGCCAAGTGCTCTCAAAGTGTGTTTGGTGAATTTTTATAATAAAGTATTTTGACATAAATAGACCTCAGTTCATTCGCTTGAATCCAACAAACATTTTTTTTGGTGAGTGTTTCATTCCCAACCTTGCATATTATAGAAAAGCAAAAGGAATGAAAGATGGTGACTCATAAAGATAAAGGATGCTCTACTTTATGAGTAGCCAGGGAAATGCAAGGTAAAAATACGAGGTGCCCGTTTTTCACCTGCTGGATTGGCAAAAATTAACTCTGATACTGTGTTCTAGTGCGAGTGTGAGGTAAGGGTACGTATGCACATACCTGCTGCCCAAATGTTACATAGTTCTGGAAGGAAATGCAGTGTACCTACTAAAATTAGAAATGTGCATATGCAATGACCCGGCAGTCTTGATTGTATGGGTGAGTTCCACAGAAATCCTTAGATGTATGCAAGGAATCATACACAAGTAAATTTATAATTTACCCGCAGCGTGTAAGGATGAAAACACTCCTCAGTAAAGGACTGGCATAGTCATCTGTGGTATCTGGGTACACTGGATTACTGTGCCATCATTAAAAAGAATGAGGTGTCTCTAGAATGTGAGGTCTCTGAGGGCAGGAAATTTGCTTGTGTTCATTCCTGTCTCTGCTTCGACTAGAAGTATTTATGCCTGGAATGTAGTAGGTGCTCAGTAATTATCAGTTGAATGCGTCTGTGAGCACACGGTTAGATCTATAGATCATGTTGTTGAATGAACAAAGCAAATTGCAAAATAATTGTATTGTAAAATCTGTATGCATATGTGAAAGTCCAGAAAAACTTATGGAAAAGTCTAAACCAAAATGTGAAATGCATATGCATGTTTACACATCTATAAAAACTCACCTGGAAGGATATATACCAAAGTCACAGCAACAGTATCTTAAAGCGCAGACAAAGGGAAGGGACCAGGACTTGGGAATAGTATTCAGAGAAGTCTTTGGACTTTTCTGAAGTATTTGAAATTTGGAAAAGGAGAATGGTTTCTTGTGCTACTTGGGTAGTTACAAGATGATTTTAAAACATTTTCCTATGGGAAAATAATTTCCTTGTTGCCTGGCAGGTTGAAATTTGCTGGGTGAGGAGCTGCCCTCTTGGAGCCCACAGCCTCCACCCAGGCACAGAGGGGTTGGGCTGCCGGATGCAGTTTCCCAAATGTGGTGCCTTGAGTATATGGAATAAGCTGGGGGGAAAAGCCATCCAGTGATGCTGCATATTTCTTTAGGAATAAACTAGTTATTTGTGTGTTTCCATCTTTGTTCTGATACTATATTTGTAGAATGCATTGAAGTGGGTTTTTTTTTTCTAATTGCATTCACACTTGTTTACAAAAAGGCTTTAAAATACCTAGTAAAGGTATTTTACTAATAGGTTAATAGAAGTAGACAGTAAGAAATATGGAATGAAAGGTTCAGGATTTGTATTCCGTCATGCTTTTCTCTCATCGTGTGACGATCTACAAGGTAACCCTATCTGGGCTTCATTGTCATATCTACACGGTGAGGAGATGGGGTTTCAGTCCCCATGGCTCTCTTCCCAGTGCTCTTTAAGAAATATGTAGCCTTTATGATCAATTAATAGTTGACAAGGGAGGCAAGAATATACAATGGGGTAAAGACAGTCTGTTCAATAAACGGTGTTGGGAAAATTGGATAGATACAGGCCCAAAAATGAAACTAGACCACCTCCTTACACCACACACAAGAATAGACTCAAAATGGATTAAAGACTTAAATGTAAGACTCAATAGCATAAAAACCCTAGAAGAAAACAGAGTCAGTAAAATCTGGACATTTCTCTTAGCAGGTTTTTTCTTTTCCTGATATATCTCCCCAGGCAAGGGAAATAAAAGAAAAATAAACAAATGAGACCACATCGAACTAAAAGTTTTTGCACAGCAAAGGAAACAATGAAAATTAAAAGACAGCCTATTGAGTGGAAAAAGATATTTGCCAATGATACATCCAATAAGATGTTAATATCCAAAATTTATAAATAACTCATACAACTCAAAACACATACATGCACACACAAACAACCCAATTAAAAAATGGACAGAGGACCTGAATGGACACGTCTCCAAGAGGACAAACAGATGGCCAGTAGACATGAAAAGATGCTCAACATCACTAATCAGAGAAATACAAATTAAAACCACAATGAAATACCACCTCACACCTGTCAGAATGTCTGTTATCAACAAATCCACAATCAAGTGTTGGCAAGGATGTGGAGAAAAGGGAACCCTTCATGAACTATTGGTGGGGATGCATATTGGTGCAGCCACTATGGAAAGCAGATGGAGGTTTCTCAAAAAATTAAAAATGGAACTGCCTTATGACCCAGTGATTCTGCTTCTGGGTATATTTTTAAAAACCCCAATGAAAGAATATATATACCTCTGTGTCCACTGTGGCATTATTTACAATAGTCAAGATACAGAAGCAACCCAAGTGCCCATCAGCAGATGAATGAATAAAGAAAATGTGGTACATATAAACAATGGAATATTACTTGGCCATAAAAGAGAATGCAATCTTACCATTTGCAACAGCCTGGATGGACCTAGAGGGTATTTTGCTAAGTGAAATAAATCAGTAAAAGGAAGACAAATATCATATGATTTCACTTATATGTGGAATCTAAAGAACAAAATTAGCAAACAAGCTAAATAGAAACAGACTCATAGATACAGCAAACAGAGCGATGGTTGCTGGAGGGAAGAGGTTAGGGAACTAAGTGAAAGCTAAAGGGATTAAGAAGTACAAGTTGGTGGTTACAGAACAGTCATGGGGCTAAAGTACAGCCAATAATATTGTAATAACTACGTGTGGTGCCAGGTGGACACTGAAAGTATCGGGGGAATACTTCATAGGGTAGTCTAGCCCTATACACCTAAAACCATTATATACCTGAAACTAATACACAATAATACTGAATATTTTTTAAATGATACATAATGGAGCAGTGGGCCATCTAGACCTTTGTTTTGTTCTGAAAGTGACAAAAGAGGGACCACCCTGCCTCCTCCTCGGTAGACTTGAGGTTTTTTCAAAATACATATTAAAAGTAAGTGCCACTTCCATAGGGGATACCATGCATCTTGGATCCAGGCTGTGCAACTCCATGATGCAGTGTGGCTCATAGCTTTTCACAGTTGATTAACTGCTTGTGCTCAAGACGGAATAGCTAACAGTGTTTACTAGGTTTCAAGCACTGTGCTAAGTATTTCACATCCATCAATGTGTTTAACCAACACAGTAACTTCAGGGGTGGGTTCTGTAATTATAATCATTCACAGATAAGCCAGTACAGTGAATGACTAAGGCACTTATCCAAGTAAATTGCACAACTGAGTCTTGAATCAAGACTGTCCAGTGTGGATACAGAACCACTCAGGAAGACCCAGGACCACTTCCTGTAATGAGCTTGTATATGTATATCTGCTCCATACAGAACTGCTCTGTCCTTTGAAGGCTTTTCCCTAGGAATGGAATAGCCGTTCTCCTTAACAGCAGTAGCCATTACTTAATGAAGTCATCAGCAAATCATGAATTCCTTTCTCCCTTCCCTCCTCCTCTGCTCTATAGTGATTTAATTTGCTGGCATGCGACATTTAGATTAAACTCCTTTTGAAGTTTTAAGTGGAGTTTTTATCTGGAAGGAAAAACATTTCCTTTGTCATAGTTTTCAGATAAGTTAGACAGTTACTGGTCATCTGTGTGAGGCCTAGTGCAATTTCCTTTTCATTCACATTTTCCTCCATTGAGTGCACATAGCTCATTTAATGTTGATTGCTAACACTTGCCAAGCGCTGTGAGTAAAATATGCGCCTCGTGTAAATTGAATTTTGAATGTTTCCTTGGTTATTGAATAATTCCAGGCTCTTGGGTCCCCTGGGTTTATGTTGACAGCTCCTTTCCTTTCAAAAAGAAATAGTCTAATCACTTATGTCATATGCTTTCCTAATAGATTTTTTCCCTAGGTCAAAGAAAGTCAGAATATAATTTTTCATCAGTAAATAGTTTGATTATTACAGGGTGGTTGTAGTTGGGTCCTCTGGGCAATTGTAGGATCTCAGTGTTTTGCTTACAGCAGATTTGTTTTGCCCTATTCTGAAGGATTGAAGATACACACCACGTATATGCGCCAGCATTCACACTACTGCTCCTCATACCTTTCGTCCTGAGACTCCGTTTAACTAAAACTTAAGATACGGATGCCTGACCAGTGTGGCCCGGTTGGTTGGGCATCGTCCTGCACAGTGAAAGGTCGAGGGTTCCATTCCCAGTCAGGGCACATGCCTGGCTTGTGGGCCAGTCCCAGGTTGGGTCGTGCAAGAGGCAACCGATTGATGATTCTCTCCCTCTCTTTCTCCCTCCTTACCCCTTTCTGTAAAAATAAATAAAGAAAATCTTTTAAAAAATCACTTTGACTACAGAAGAAATTATTTATTTTGTTAAACTACATAGTGCTGTACACTAAGATTTCAAGTGAGTATATTTAACCTCCTTAAGAGAAATTTACCTTTATTGAATAGATTCTTTGTGCCTAGAATCTAATCAGCATAGTGTTAACTACTATAAAGGCACAAAGAAAATTGCTTTATGGAGCTTAAGTGAAAGGTAAAAACCTAGTATGTAATTAATCAATTGTATAGAAAAATCTGTGACTACGAGTTGGGGAATGTGCACCAGAACAAGGCAGTGGGCATATTCAAAGAAGAGAGAAAACTAGACAGTGATCATGAAGCTGGGCCCTAAAAGCAGGGTGGAACTTAGAAAAGCAGAGAAGAGTAGTTTTGAGGGAATGGCCTACGGTTGACCAGGGGATGGGCTGACCCACAAACGTTCTGAGCAAAGGCACTGCAGGAGGAGCAGACACGTCCTGTGGTGTAGACCATGTGACAGCCTTCACTTCCCATGTAGGGTTCTCGTGGACTCTGCCCCAGGCCTCTCCCCAAGTTCACAGTCTGTGCCTTTTCTTCTGGCTCTTCCTCCCATTCACAGCCTGTTGACACGTCTCTCCCTGACGAAGGCTCAATCCAGATCTCACCTTCTCTCCAATCCTCACCTCGCCTGTTTGAGAAGAAGCCCTTGTCTCCCCCAGCAGCTGGGGCGTGTTGCTCGTCTGCCTGGCCCAGCACACTTCAAACCACATTTCAGTTTCCGTTGTTCCCTCCACATTGAGGCCTTCTTGCAGGCAGGGAGAACCATGTGTCATCTTGGTATCCTCAGTGCCCACCTCACGCCTGGCCCCAGGAAGGCGCTCAGTAAGTGGATTGTGTTTTAGGGGCTACTGAGAAAAAAATACTTCTTTACCTACCTCCCCTCTTTACATTAATAGAGTCTGCAGTTGTAGAAGTAATGTTTTGCTTCTTATTATAGACTTAATTAATGTGTCCTAAGGAAAGAAAGCAGTAAATATCTTTCTTTCAAAACCTTTAATCATACATATATATGGACAGTTCTTAACATTGTTTGAAGATTTTTCATGTTAGCCTGGCAGAGTATTTCATATTTTAGTGTTTAAAAAATATGTATGACTGTCATCTTAATACATCTATATGTTTTGTTTGTTCAGACAAAATACCCCCAAGAGATATAAACTTGTCATATTACGTTCAATTGGAAGGAGATAGAGTAAAAGAGGTGAAAGAAAGAAAGGAATCAGGCCAAAGAAGAAAAAAGAGAGACCGAGAAAGTAAAAAGGCCTGCCTAGAGAACATTCCCTGGAGCCAGCTGTAGGCAGCATCAGTCACCTTTGCACTCTGCCTGCCCAGGTTCCTGCCGCTCTCTGAGGTCCTGCCCACCCCTGACGGAGTCCGAGGGCTGTGTTAGGGTAAGGCTCCGAAGGACAGCTGCACCCCGGGCTTTCCTGTGCCTTGTCAGAGATTATTGCAGAATATGGGCTAGTTCCCTGTGACTGATCCATTTTAGGTATTTATGTTCGTTTAGGAGCTGAATTTAGCATAGTGTGTATATACCAAATACTGTCTTGGCTTTCCATTAGGATACATACTCGAGAAGAAAACCCAGGATGAAGAAACAGAATGACAGTTGCGTTTCAGTTTTTTTTTATTGAAGAATTGTTTATCTAGCGCTTAAGTCCTCAGTGGGAGGCAGGTTTCCTTAAAACATTTCTAGTAGATGAACCCTAAAGTCTAGTGATAACTCCTTTGTTGCTGTAATTGTTTCCGATCTCCGTGCCTCAGAGCTAGAGAAGTCTGCTCTAACTTTTTTTTTACAGGAGCAAGCATTGGCACATCACTGAGCCTGTTTTGCCCCCAAGCTATCCCATTTTAGTTCTCCTAATTTTTTCCAGTTTCTTTCTTTTGGAGGAGGTGGGAGGTTTTAAGTCCGGATAATCAGTGGGCCTCCTTCAGCTCTGGTGAAAACAAAACCTTCCAAGACGGTTTTTTGCCTGGCAAGTGCTCTTTAAAACTATTTGAGACAAAACTTAGTTTATTTCTTTGAAGCTAGCCCTTAAAACTTGTCCCAGGTTTTACCCGGAGGCATCTTTAATTTGCTGTACCAAGAAAAACAGTCCTGTTTCTTAGCAGCTAATTTGTAAAAGGGCATTTAGGCGATAGTGCTTTCACTGAGCCAAAGTCCCTGCGCCTGATGCTTTGAGAGGCCAAAACTCCAGTTGGAGAAGGTTTACTGACTGGTAAAGCGCTGACCGAGAACATGGGAGACCTAGCGGTGCCTGAGATCCATCTTGTTCATTGGACCAGGCCAAAGGTTTTAGGGGTCGGGGGGAACAGGTTTGCGGAAGTGCTGGTGGGGCAAGTTTTAATTGGAGGACCTTGGACCTTGGCCATTTACGGTAAAAGGGCATCAACACTGGATCCTCCTGGACAATGGGCCCTTGGCTTCTAAACGGGTTCTGGTGTTCAAGTTCCAGTTATGTCCTGGTCCTCTGTATCTGTGGTTGGGGTGGGGTGAACCTTTTTCTGGGTGCAGCCGGAGGCCAGAATTCTCTCCTCTGCACAGGCTTCGACTGCATGACTTGTGGTTTTGGTCTGTTACCTCCGAAAAACAACTCAGCACCTTGTCATACAGGATAGGACCGTTTTGAGCTGGTTCCGTGGTTACAGTGCTTCTATTCATCCCCAGCGACAAGCTCTGTTGGTCCTTTTGATGATGCCATCATGTCATCATGTGCATTTCTTGGATCTTTCTACTTCCTCTGACATTAACAAGGGAAAATACTAGCAGCTGTTAGCTTTCAGCCCTGGGCTCGCAGTGTCTTACTGTGGCCCCTGCTATTGCTCAGGTAACAAACAGACCAAGTAAGCCTGAACACACTGAATTCAGAGACTGAAAATAAAGTGTGCCAGAGTCATAGTGGCAGCAGCAAAGGCAGCTTAGATTTGTTTTAACAAAATAGTAGAGTGAAGACAGCCTTCTTCTGGCTCAGTGGAATAGACTGTTAGAGGACCCAGGCTCAAGATCACTGAGGTCCAAGGACATCATGCCTGTGGATCCACCGCGATGAGTAAATACATGAAGGCATTTACATCGTCTTTCAGAAGGCAGCTTTATCACAAATGATTTTCTAATATTTATTCGTCTGAGAGGCTTTATAACCTTCAAAGTCTTTCTGATTCACGGTTTCATTATTCTTGTTAGCACTTTCTAATGCTGAGTTATAACCGTTTGTTATTTATTGTTACTGTCCCATAATGGGACATATTTATATCAGAAATAGACAAACTTTTTCTTAAAAGACCAGATTATAAGAGTTATAGGCTTTGTATATAGATACTTATATAACCATTTAATATGTCAATAAAACCTTCCTTAGCTGGTGGCTGTGATTTGCCAACCTCCGGTCTTTACGATCACCTGGTCATTCTTATCTGGTAGCTCTTCACTCTCACACACACACTTCTGTAATTATTAACCCTTGACTGTTTGCCTGACATCAAAAATGTAAGTATGAATGTGAAGACAGTTTCTTTCCTAAAAGATCTCCCAGTCTCAGGAGAAAGAAAAATATACAAACTCACTTATTGCGAGTATGTATCGTTGTGTAATGTGAAGAACACTGTCACCGATGTCCAGAGGTGGTGTGACCGGGTGAGGGCACTGGGGGGGCCCCACAGAGAACATAACCTTGTGACGAGTTGCAAACGTTCCTAAGCAGCAAAAAGAGGGTGGTGCATTTTAGGAAGGGATAATGTTTACTCCTTGATGTAAAACATTTATTTTGGGTTTCTTCCTATCCCACTATCAGATAAGACATAGATAACATCAGCTCATTGACTACAGAGAACATCTATAGAAATTCTGAGCAAAAGCACCTTATTCAATAATTATAGAGCCAAACAGGGGTACCATTTAAAGCCTTTGACTTAAAGTTTGTTACCTAATGTAGTTTTGAGCAAAATCTGTGGTCTCTTAATTTATCTGCAGCGGGACAGGTTTGAAGTAGAGGATCCCTTCCAGTTCTGGATGCTGTGACTATGATTAGACAGAATGCATATCGATAGCTACTTGTTTCCTCTACAGAAATCTGATTTGATTTGTTCACATGTCCAGCTCCCACTTATTCACATTCCAAGCAACCCTGTAGCCCCTGAACTAGGGATGATAGAACTATGGAACAGTGTACCATATGCAAGAAAAACTGTAAGGGTTTATGGTATCTGAAGTTGTGTAGCACCCAAATGCCATGTCACTGGAGAGGGTGGTCTGGCCACAGTCAAATCCTGGCACTGCCACATTCTAGCTTCGTGACTTTGGGCAAGTTCCTCGGCCTCTCTGTAACTCAGTTTCCTTATTTGCAAAATGGAAGCACCATAGGACCTGTCTCATGGGCTTGTTATAATGATTAAATTCCTTAATACTTGTAAAGGTCTTTGAATTGTGTTTGGCAAAAACAAGCACTCAAAATATGTCAGTTGTTATTAAAGTACAGATAATTATTCTAAATAATCTGTTTCTAAAATTCTATATTAAAGTCATTAAAATGTTTGGAAATTGCTAAAAGATGATGCTGAACAAAAACGCAGGTAAAGAGTGTGGGAGGTGGGGCCTGGGTAGGACAGGGGAGAGCAATGGGAAATGAGGACAACTGTAATTGAACAACAGTAAAAAAATAACGCCATAGCACCCATTACAGAAAGGCTCCTTTTCCTTGAGACGTATTTATAAGATTGTTCTTGACAGTGACGAAGGGAGCATCCTGAGATGCTTTCTTTACCAGACTGCCCTACTCTGGAAACTCTAAGTCTCTGGTTCCGAACCCCTAGGGAGTCACCCTAGTCCCCGGAATCTGATGGAAACTGTGGGGTCTGCCACTGCTCTGCTTCCCCAGACACACACAAATTCGTTGATAAACGAAATGCTGCAGACAACATCAGGGCTCATGCACCCGCTGAGGCCCATGTATGTACTTAGGTTAAGAATCCTGGTTCAGGGCATTATTGGTCCTTGTGTTGCAGAGCATCACATGTAGGTCCTGTGCATCTGTGTTTATTACATCCAGAAGACGCTAATACTTTTCTCTCTTGCCAAGTCCATAATTTCAAATTTTATATTACAGAATTGATTCCTCTGCCAAAACAATTATCTGAATTAAAATCTAATTTCAAACTTTAGTATTTTTTCCCTTTTCTTCTTAAAATTAACTTGAGGTAACTGTCCAGGTGTGGTACTTTACAAAAACAGAGAGGGTATACAACTGATGGAGTACAGATTTGGGTGGGAAAGTGTGGTGAAAAGTAGAATAACAGCTCATTAAAAATATCTGCTTCTCTAGGTCATGTGTGTCCTAGGTGTCGATGTGGCACAGACTTTCCTGTGTGCATGGTAGTGCACTGTGAGGCCAGACACGGGATACGTAACCCTGCGGGTACTGGACTGGGATGTGTCTGTGTTTTCTGAAGTTGATTTCCTCTAAGTTAGTCATCGTCCTGAGTACTTTTG
>VMDR010011625.1:0-28115 GCA_007922815.1 Macrotus californicus | reverse complement strand
TATTTTGGGTAGAGTGGGTACAGCAATCTTTTAATCTGTTACAATTCAGATTCTGTTTGAGAGTTTAAACATTACTTTACCAATGCCACATTCTATCAGTTCATCTTATTTATTTATTTATTTACATTTTTGTCCTCACCCAAGGACAATTTTTTTCACTGCTATTAGAGAAAGAGGAAGGGAGAAAGGAAAGGAGAGAGAGGAACATCGATGTGAGAGAAAAGCATCATTTGGTTGCCTCCCATACCTTCCCGGCCCAGGGATCATCAAACCTACAACCTACGTATGTGTCCCAGCTGGGAATCAAACCTCCAACCCTTTGGTTATGGAACGATGCTCCAACCAACTGAGCCACACTGGCCAGGGTAGTGTATTAATTTTAGAATACGTTTTTTCTAAATCTGTGCACTCCATATAACACATAATCTACCTGTAAGACTTCATATTATTATTAAAATTAATAATAAAGTCATACCTCCATCACCCAAAGATACTGATGGCTTCAGAATTTCTGTGTGAGAGGAGCTTCAGGACAGCAAACTAGTTGAAAGATGACAACTAGGGAGATGTGTTGAAGTTTCATTTGCAAAATGTTTTATTTAAATTGAAATTTGTGCTTCTTAAAGATCAAGAGTGGAGCACTGGTGCCTAAGGCAGACTGTGCTTTCCAGAGACGGCCCCACAATATACCCCATCCCACACACTCTGCCCGCAGTGAACCATTGTTCCCTGGCCCGTTGATGGCAGTTTCTGTGTCCTCCTGCCTGTGACAGATGGAATCATTCCCCCCGCCCCCACCAATTTGTGTGTTGAAGTCCTAACACCCAGCACCTCAGAATGTAACCTTGTTGGAGACACAGTCTTTAAAGAGGTGATTAATTTAAAGTGAAGTCTAGGATGGGCCCTAACCCCAAATGACTTACAAGAAAAGGAAAGTTTACACAGGGAGAGACATCAGACACACACACGCACACACACACACATGGCCATGGGAGGGCACTGTGACAAGGTCGTCACCTGCAAGCCAAGGAGAAGCCTCAGGAGAAAACAACTGGCCAACATCTTGATCCTGGACTTCCAGCCTCCAGAACTGTGAGGCAATGAATGTTTGTTGTTTAAGCCATTCGTTTTGTAGTGTTTTGTTACAGGAGCCCTAACAAACTAATCTGTCTCCCATTTCAGTTCAGGCTGCTGTGACAAATCACCATAGACGGGGTAGCTTAAATAACAGACTTTGTGTTTTTCACACTTTTGGAGACTGAGAAGTCCAAGACCAGTGTGCCAGTATTGTGGGGTTCTGATGGGAACTCTCTTCCTAGCCTGCAGACGGCTGCCTTTTTTATGTATCCTCACATAAGGGTGTGTGGGAGAGAGAGAGAGAGAGACAGAGAGAGTGGGGGAGAGAGACAGAGAGAGGGGGAAATTGGCACTCTTCTTATAAGGCACTAATCCCATTGTGGGGCTCCATCCTCTGGACATTATCTAAACCTAATTCTCTTCCGAAGCCCCCACCTCCGAACATTATCACCCTGGGGATTAAGGCTTCAATGTTCAGCCTATGGCACTGCCCTTTGAACTGGAGTGGACCTCTATGAGCACCTCAATGAATAGATGAATAGAGTATGGCAGAACTGGTAATTTGTGACTTTCAAGGCTAGATCATAAAAATGCCAAGCCTTTCTTCTGAAATGCTTGCTCTTGGAATCCAGAGCCACAAGGAAGCCCAGTAGTTCCACGGAGAAGCCAGGTGTAGGTGTGTTCTAGCAGACAGCTGTCACCAACTACCAGCTACCAGCATGCAGATGATTCCAGACTCTAGTCAAGGCACCCTTAGTTTTTAAGCTACTCCATGTAACACATAAAAACTATTCAGATAAACCTTGCTCAAATTGTGTATTTCCAAGGAAAACGATAGTTACTATTTCTCGCCACCAAGTTTGGGGTGGCTTATTAGGTAGAGCCGGATTTTTTTTACCACGTCAGGGTGTCCATCCCACAGCTGCTGTGAGTGTGGGCTGCTAACAGACAGCTCACAGCTGCTCCCTGCCCTGGGCTGGCTGGAGTCACAAGGGACGGTGTCTCCACCACCCCATCCAAGGGCAGCCTGCAGCCAATGACTGATGAGTACAAAAAACGGTTCCATTTCCCCAAGGCAGAATCAGCTCTGTGGTACAATTCACACTCCTGTGCTCCCATGGGCTTAGGCTAAAGCTACGTCCCCAGTGAGACCATATCCTTATGTGTTCCCTGTGCTGGAACCCCTGTCTCAAGCTCCGCATGTAGGTCGCTGACCTGGAACAGGCACTAATGAAAGTTTTGGGCAGTGTGGGGGAGAAATTTTTCCAAGTCATCTCTTGGTGCCTCCACTACCCAACAATATCTGTGTTAATATTTTGGTACACATAAAATTATCTAATGCTTATAGAGCATTTAGTACATTCCCTGGAAAATAGTAAGCCATCCATAAGTGTTAGGCATTATTATCATATCCCCCAGTACTTTTTTCTATATTTAATAATTATATCTATTTATTGAGCACCTACTATGTGTCAGGTACTGTTCTAACACAGCTCATGTAGAGCTCACTTGGTCCTTACAACAATCCTATCTAGTGGGCACTGTCATTACAAATGAGGCAACTGAGGCTCAGAGAGGTTAAATAACCGATCCAAGGATATAGAGCTGTGGAGGTTCAGAACAAGTCACCCCAAGATGTGTCTCTGTGGTATGCAGATTGTTTTGAGCTAAAGGTGACAGAGACCCTGCAGGCTCAAGAGAAACTTCTTCCCCATCCCTTTAACTACCCTAGAAGAACTTCATAAATTAAGTTATCAGAGATAACCTTATGTTGACCCACCTACAATGGCAGGGTGAACTCCTAATTACTGGATATCTGCTCTTCTCACACACTGCAATGACCCACTGAAGCCCCAAGGTGCCTCACCACATCCTGAGCTCAGAATGTCATACATCCTTCATTTTCCCTTTCTATCTCTGACCCGCTCCTGTGTGTGGGCATTCTGTGTGCATGACATTAAACTTGATTTTCTCCTGTCAACCTGTTTCATGTTCATTCAACCAGTCAAAAAGAACCAGAGGAGGGAAGGGAGATTTTTTCCCCTTTTCCTATAGAGAAAATAAGGGACAGATCTGGAAGAATTATGTGTATATCGACATTATATTTTAATTGTCATTTAGCCTCTTTGTAGTGAATTGGTTTGGTGTGGGGCTGGGTCCTTTGCTGCACCCTGAAGAACTGTGAGTTTGCATAGTGATGCACTCCAGCTGTGACTGCCTCTTCCCTGTCCTGGGAATCATCCTACTCGGAATCTTCAGTGGGTCTTTCTTCCTGGAATGGCCTCACTTCTTTCCTCTAATTATCTAAATCCCAATCATTGTTGAAGAGTCACATCAAATCTTACCTCTCCATGTAGTTTTCCCTGGTTTCAGTTGTACTTGCTCATCTCTTCTGCAATGACCTCCTACAGCATTTATTGAACATCCAAATCATTTCTGCCCCTAACATGCCCCTATCAGTAGAGCGTATGTTTACTGAAGGGTCTGTCTCCACCTGCCAGATTGCAAGCTTTTAAAGGACAGGTCCAAGCCTTATGTATTTGTTATTTATCCAGTATCTTGTATAGTACCTGGCACAAAGTAGATACTCTTAAAAAAAATGTTGATTGAATCAATCAATCTATAAACTATTTCATGGTTGTGTGTGTTTCCTGTCTTTTGTCTGGATTGTGAAGTCCTTGAAGCCATCTCTGGTTTTCAGTTTCTTTTGTGACCGTCATGTTTAGAAGATGGTAGGTCCAAGGAAAATTTTCATGGAACTGAAATTGTCTGCTCTCAAGCACTGCTCACACGCTGGTCTTGCTCTGGGAAAAGCACAGCCTTCTGTCAAAGGGGAGCAGTCCCATGTGAAATACTACATGGAATTAGAGGAATTTTTAATCTCTGAGTTTGTTGCGTGGTTGATCCTGCATGTGCTGTTTCCATAACTCTGCGTGTGACCAAATGTCCTTGACTTGACCTTGTGGGAACATGTAAACCACAAGACTCAAGGAGGGACGTGTGTGGGAGGAGAGGATCATGTGATGTGGAGCAAACTTTATTTGCAATGTCCTGACTCAGGAGTGATTTCTGGGAAGTGGCAAGAGGTGACCCCACAAAGAGCCTTGCTGGCTTCTACAAAGACAAGACTTTTTATGGGGATGGCACTCTGCCAGCCCGACAAGAAGTAGAAAACAAAGGGACAGCTGGCTCCAGGTCCCATCCTGACTAGTACCAACTTTTTTCAGGCTAGGTTTTAGCATAAAGCTTCTCTTTCAGGAGCTGAAAGTTGAGCTAAAGGAATACTCATATGCCCCTTTGTCCTGGAAGAACAAATTCATTTATTTCTATAAATAAAAACTAATTTTTTAAATATATTAAGGAGCTTGTAATTAAAAATATCCCAATGCACACTTTTTCACTGTGAACTATCTGACTTTCCCTTGCCCAGGTTTATCTATTTTGTAAACTTACATGATCAATATTGGGGTTTGTTCAAAGAAATACATGTTTATCTTCAAAGAATAGGGAAAATGCTGCAACATGCAAGGGTTTAGGAAACCCCTTGCTTTTATGCTTTTAAAGATATTTTAGTAATTATTTTAATATTTGCTCTCAAAGGGGACTCCCAGATAGTTTCAAGTTCAACCTCAAGGTCACTATGTGTACACGCTGCTTTAAGCCAGAAAGGATGAGGGATCCTTGGGTTGGGGTCAGGGCTGGGATAGGGTAGGGAAAATTCTGGGCATCCACAGCTGTAGGAAGTGCTTGTTCTTTCTTAATTTTGTTTACTTAAGAAGAGAAAAAAGGAGTCCACATGTCTCTTTGAAGCCCTGTGGGACTATTTTCACAGCGAGCACACAGAGAAAGCTTGTGATTGTTACTGGAATGCTGGGCTCACCATTTATTGTCCTTGGATTTAATGCCTGCTTTGCATTAGGGATAAAGATTTATTCATTCTTGTGCCCTAAAATAAATAAATTAATAGAAAGAAAGAAAGAAAGAAAGAAAGAAAGAAAGAAAGAAAGAAAGAAAGAAAGAAAGAAAGAAAGAAAGAAGGAACCTATTGTCTTCCTGCCCAAACTGTTCCAGGACCATCTTTTTTTTCTGAAGCTGACAAGTGCTGAGAGCATCTTGCTCAGTTCCATGGTCGGGTCACCAAAGGAGACGTTGTGCCTTTTTGTCAGAGCTTTTTCGCTACAATACTGTCACACAGAGCAGACCTGTCCACCAGTACCAGGAACGTCGCTCACTTCACAGGGATCCTTAACAGCCTCTACGGTGGCCACCCCAGACTGCCTGTAATTCTCCACCATAAGCAGCTGTGTCACTGGAATAGACGGGGTGCTGATATGACCTTGGTGGTTGCTAACTCAATTTGCAGGGAGAAATGAGTGTAGCTGTTTGGCATGCTGTGACATGCTTCATCCCAGAATATTCCTTGATTATTTACAAGAATAAAGGACAATTTAATTAAAATGAACACAGAAGTTGAAAAAATAAAGGGCAAAAGAAATTCTGAGTAAGTTGGTTATCTCTTCAGAGGAAAGTCACCTCCTGGGACTGCAGCCTGAACAAATTTCTTTTCCATTCCAAACAGAATGTTCTTACTCTTTCGGGGGTTTCATTCCAACCTTCATGACAATGGTCTTGCTGTCTGCTCCACATCTGCCCTCCCTAGCCTTCCTCAGCCCCCGCAAGCCTTCTCTGCAGCAGACCTGGTGGCCTCCAACCCACCAGAGGAGGGTGAGGACCCCCCACCCACACTTAGCTCTTTTCCTCTGGTTTCAGACAAAGACAACCTTTCTCTACTGGACCCTCCTTGTGTGTTCTTCATCCAAATGTCTCCCCCAGGATCTTGTTCCAAGTTATTTCTGTTTTGTGTTGTATTGCCCTTATCTTTATCAACTGGCTTAATTGTCATGTCCAGTAAAATGCTCAGGTCTCTCTAATCTTGTGTAAACACCCTCCCTTAACCTGTGCCTTTCTCCCCTTCTTCCCCAATACTTCCCTTCTTTTTCCAGATAAGATCCTTCAAAGGGTACTTTATATTTGACATCTCCAGTTCAATCCAAACTCTGCATGCTACACTTTTTACCACTGTGACTTCCTCTTTAATCCCTCTACCAAGTGCTTTTAATGCTTTTTAATATTTTGAAGATAAAGTTGCAGTTTTGGGTTAGAGAACACTTTAGTGATTTGAATTTATAAGTTTTGCAAATGGATTTGTGTTTGACTTTTACGTGCTGACAACACAACAAACATTTGGATGTGTGCTCGGCTAGTTTCCCTTTTGCAAGCACAGCTCACTGCTTGGTCACCATGAGGACCATGTTCTCGGGTCCACATATGTATAATTATTTGCCTAAAGGGACAGAGGAATAAGAGAGATTATTATTATTTGACATTCTAAAAGTTCTTTGGCCGTTGTTTTTTGTTGCTGCTACAACAAATTACTACAAGTCTAGTGACTCGTACGGGTCTCATTGGGTTAAATTCAAGGCATTGACAGAGCTGTGGTTCTTAACGGAGGTTCTGGGGAAGAACCCACTTCCAAACTTACCTATGTTGTTGGTAGAATTCCTTTCTCCTGGTTGCAGGCCTTGGCTCTCAGCCAGGGGCTGGTGAGATAGTCCCTCTCACACCTCACACTGCTCTCACTTCCTGCTCTGCCTGGTCTCTCTTGCTTCCTCTTCTGGAGAATGTTCTCTGATTGTAAGAGTTTGTGTAATTAGATTGAGCCCACCCAGATAATTTGTGATAATCTCCCTATTGTAAGGTGAACTGTAAAGCTGACCTTAAATTGAACTACCTACCACTGCAAAGTTTCTTTGGTCATGTGAAAGGTAGTGTACTCACAGGTTCTGGGGATTCGGGCATGGACACCTTCTGGGTGGGAGGGGAGTAATTCTGCTAGTCCCGGCAGTCAACTGAAAGGAAAATAGAACTCGGGTATACTAGCTCTCAGCATTTGTGTCTGCTAATTTCTGTGGGCATAGCTAAATAACCCCTTCAAGTTCTTTCTCTCAAGGTTTCTTAAATCTATCCTTCTGAAATTTTCTACCATCTCCCAGAATGACCTGTCATTAATTGCAAGGCTAAAAAGAAAAAAAAAAAGGGACTATATTCTAAATACAGAGACTTTCTTCTCTGTAGCTTCCTTCCACTTTTACCTGTCCCCTGCTTTCCAGAGTATTGCTGAGGGTTTAGGGAATCTGGCCATCCAGCATTTGACCATAGGTTGGAAGCAAGGAAGTGGAGAAAAGGAGCGGATGAAAGGGAAGGGATGGGAAAGGGGAGGAGAAATGGAGAATGACTGGGAAGAGGGGAAGGAAGAATAAAGGAAAAAGGAGAGACAAGTCACAGCACCAGGAGGTAAGGATGCATGAGGGCAGCTGATGGTGAGGATGATCTTCTATTTGCAAAACGACCTGCATGGCCGTCGGGAGGCACAGACATGAGTACACACAGGGCCCATGCTGCCCCTTATGGGGCCTTAGTAAGAATCAGAAAAGGCAATCCCTCTGGGCAGATGCAGCGTGTGGCTTGGCAAGTGGAGACTGAGCTGGATATTAGTCTTGACTGGCCAGATGCCCTTAGGAAAGCACAACCTGGTAATGGCCTCCATGTACTGCTACCTTCCCACTGTGTGCTAGGGACAGCATTGGCCTTGGGCTGCTAGTCACTGTCATCAGGATCCTCTTCTACAATATCTAAGGGAGACCTGGAGGCAGACAGACCTTGCCTGCTTGCATATTAGGTCGGGAATCTTGGATTAGAACTCTTTGATCAGCAATCTCCACCTCTTCTCCAGCCGAAAGATGTCTGCAGTCCCCTATTCTGTCTGTTTCTCATTTCTCCTTGAGATTAGTCACCAGGCAAGTACTAAAGGAAGCAGAGAAGCTGGCTGTCTCGTCCAGAACCCTCCCCATTTACAAGAAGTCTAAATGGCAGGGGCTATCCAGTCCTTGCTGGTTAATTCCTTTGAGACAGTGGCCAGAGGGAGGGGTGGGAGTCCAGGGAGGAGGGAAGAATACTGTTGTTGTTTAACACTGCCTGGCTCAGCAGATGACAGCCTGTAGGCCTTTGGCTGAAGATAGCACAGAAAGGGGCAGGCAGAGCCAAACTTCAATCATTTCTCATCAGTGTTGACATCAGCGAGCCCTGGGCACTGCCCTGCTGGCAGCCTGGGTACTAGTAGCTATTGGCTCATGGCCTGATTGCATAGAAATTCCAGATTTTGGAGGGAGTGGAGGGAAATAAGAACAACATGTCCTATTTACTCAGAGGGAGTGGAGGCTGCTAGAATGGCCAGATATACAGGTGACCTGTGCTCAGGGTGACGGACCTTCCCACTCCCAGGGCCACATGTGTCAGCAGAATCACAGAGCTGGAGCTGGAAGAGGTCTTATATTAGGATATGGCTCATCTCTCCGACTTTAACTAGGGAAAATGGGATCCAGCCCATTTTACAGATAAAACAACCAAGGCCTGGCCTTACCTTAGGTTATACAGTTAGAAAGTGGATTGAGGGGAAAGGAGGTAAGGTAGAAATGCAGTCTCTGGTTCTCTCTGGTCCCCTTTTTGGGACACTCTGGCAATCTGGCCAGCCTGGATCAGCACGAGCAACACTGTGGAAATAGTGCTTGCCTATCTGCCTCATACCCATCTCAACCCACCCACATGCCACCACCTCCTTTTCAGGAGTGTAATGTCTGTAATCCAGCACTGAAGTGTGAGGTGTTGATTATTTCAAGGAAGTCATTCTCGTAAGAGCTGAAACAGTCAGGGAGAAAGTAGCCATGGGGCAGAGAGCTGGATTTGAGCTTTAAAATCTCCCTAGGATTTGATGAGATGGAGATGAGGGAAATGGGCATTCCAGGAAGATACCTTTTTGTTTTGAAAGAAAAGCTCTCTACATACAGTATCCCATTTAATCTTCACAGAAAACCTATGAGGGAAGCATGAATTGGTCTATGTTCATGGATGAGTTTTGAGAAGTGAAATATCTTTTTCAGTATCATCTGCCAATTAAGTGAAATTGGATTCAAACCTAACTAGTTCCTCTAGCTCTTATTCTTAACTCCTACACTATGCTGCTTCTCATGGTGGAATAGGAGAGCCAAAAGGGTGTTCGGAGAAGAAATGGTAAATAGAGTTTGACTGGCAGAGTAGGTGCAATTAATATACATTTCCTGTGGTCAGATGTGGATTAGGTGCTCAATACTCCTTGTGCATCTGCTGATCTAACACTTAGCCATTATATTAATGTTAGGCAAAAATTTGCTGTAATACCATAAATGGGACCCCCCAAATTCTTTTTTGTATGATGCAGGGTGAAGTCATTTGGGGGCTAATGAATGACCTGAAAAAGTCTGCTTATCACTAGTCCTCTTCGACCGAAATTCTTGTTATTCTAGTTAAGAAAGTTTTACTATTGTTTGTCATTTCCTATACTAATCTGTATGTTCCTTGAGGATGGGAATTGCTAGTCCTTAGCTCAGTTAAGTCCATCAGTAATAGAAGAAACTCTCTCCAGTTCCCTAGTCCACTCCATTGGCTCTCAAGTTCAGTGAATTAAATCAAATTATTTTGTGGGAATGATTTCATTATATATGTATAACAAATCATCACGCTGTACATCTTAAACTTACACAGTGTTATATGTCAATTATATCTAAATAAAGCTGGAAAAAATAAAAAATGAAAAATTTATTTTTAGTCTTGTCACTTTGAACAGTCACAAAGAAGCTAGACTTTAAGGCTTCCATTGTGTCTTTTTCAAATGGCTGAAGTCCTTTTAATATTCTAAAACAACAATTTAAATTTATATTCTGAGATCCAAATTAAACCTTTGAAGTGACATTTCTTTTAACCAATAGATCCAAAAACTTTTACACATTGGGCAGGTGGTGGAGGGGACTTTATTCTTTGAAAAGTCCCAAGACTCTTATAAAGTTTGCTTTAAACCATATACGTAAGCTGATTTCTAAATATGGTTAGAGAGGCACTAAGGCATATTTTAAAGATTGGTGAACAGACCTGATTTCTGGAGTCAGTTTTTCCATGAATTGTGTGACCCTGGGTGAGCTGACTAACTTTCAAAGCCTTAGTTTCATCATATGCAAAATGGAGGGAAAAAAATCAAACCTATCATAGGTAGTTCTTGTGAAAATTAATTGAGAAAATGCATGCAAAGTTCATGGCACTACTATATGTTCATAAATGTGAAGTTAGGAAGTGAAATAAATTATTGGAACAGTCTCGTGTGTTTTCATTCAAGGCTATTTGTGTCTCCTAGGAAGGAGTAGGTAGCAAAGCAGGTGAGTGAGTGGAAGAAGTTTTGTGGTGAATTTGCTATGGAACAGTGGAATGGAAAAGCTGTGTCAGCAGGCTGAATTTCACTGAGTTGGTGACAGAATTGCACGGGTATTGTTATGCCTGAAGAAAATTCACTGCCTTCCTTTTCCCATGGGGAAAGGCAGATCTTCACATTTTCTCTGAAGGGCAGTTCTTCTTGTTTCTTAGCATAGAAACTTGTTTTGTGATTCATAACACCCCTTTCCCAAAGACCACCCAAAATAGCCTAGTGCTAGCAAAAATCTCCCTTTCTTTTCTTTGGATTTTGTTGCTTGTGTTTAGTATGCAAGCCAACACCTTAAAGTGCCCTGAGGACTAGAAGAACTTGTGTTAGTAACTCTCAGTGTAGCCCCCACTCCTAAGTGTTCGCTCAATAGATGCTGCCCTTGGACACCTCATGGGATGTTAGGTCATGCAAACGCAGTCATGATGCTTGTTGGGTGAGTCTGAGGGTCCAAACATTGTTTTCACCAGCCAGGGTTGTCGGGGGCTGTTGGACTTAGTATGGGGCTTTTCATGTGCTGTATGGCCAACTACCTGACATCTACCAAGGACTAGGAGTCATCTGTGGGATTCAGGTAACCATGATGATCTAGGTGAAGTTCTAGACAATTTTCCCACCATTGAGAAAGAATGGCAGGCTTTTGACCCACTGGTGGCTTCTCTGTAATGCCTAACACCTCATTGATTTTTCTCTGTGATTGATTAAATAGATGGGCTTCAAAAATAGTACAATTTTATGATTTTCAAACACAGTGGTGAAAATTATGTGGAGCCCTGAAGAGCAGCATGAAAAAAGAATCTAGAACCATAGACTAGAGAACTCTGGGCTGGACACTCTATGGCTAGTTAGCTTGGTGTCATGGGTGATTTAGGTGTCAAGTTCTTTGGGACATAGGGTACCCAGATATTTGGTTAAACATTATTCTGGGTGTGTTTGTTGGGTGTTTTGGATGAAATTAACATTTGAATTCATAAACTGTATAAATCAGATTGACCTCCCTAATGTGAGTGGCCCTCATCCAATCAGTTAAAGGCCAAGAACAGAACAAAAAAGCTGACCATTCTGAGTAGAGAACATCACCTGCCTGATTGAGTGATCTGGGACACTGGTGTTTTCCAGCCTTCAGATGTGGACTAAAACATCGGCTCTCCTGGTTCTTAGGCTTTCGGACTAGAACACACACATTGGCTCCCCTGGGTCTATAGTTTGCCGATTGAGGGTCTTAGGACATCTCAGTCTCCATAACCATGTGAGCCAATTCCTCAGAATAAGTCTCTGTCTCTCTATATATGTGCATGTGTCTTATTGATCTTATTTCTCTGAAGAACTCTGACTAATACACTTCGTAGATGAAACATAGCGGTATGCTCAGGCATTTGATTGGTCATTTAATTTGCTTTCCCACATTTGAGTATCTTACTCCAACTCTGACTGTAAGCTGTTGTGTGAGAGAACCAGAAGAAAAACTATAGATTTAAAAAGATAAAATTTATACCTTCCCCTAAAATCCACTACATTTAAGTGGATTTTTGTTTTACAGTTTTTATGAAAAGGTTTTATGTATGACAAATTACAAATTAGGTATCTGGCTTGCAAAATGTAGATGTGAGAATGCGTTTGATCAAATTTATGAATAAAGGCTTACAGAATATGTGAGAAAAGTACTAAGTTTGATACTATTATACATGAGTCTGCTCTGAGGTCTGAAAGTTAAAGTTAAGTCAAATTAAAGAAAGTTTTTAAAGAGAGATTAGAATAACTTACACGAGATGCTGATACATGGTATAAAGTTCAGCAAAGGGTTAAACATTTAATATGTGATAGCAATGTGATGGTTTATTAAGTAAGATAAGCAGGCAAACCAAGTGTAGAACCCTAATCTCTGGAATTTGACATCACAGGACAAACTGGCTGTCCCATTACATGTCCCTTTGTGCCAATTATGAAAGTGAGAAAGGACCAGCGAGTGTGACGTACCTTAAGCTTTTAATTAAGTCTTTATGTTAGTATGGTTATTCTCCTTATTGTTTTATTGAATGTAAGCAGGTAGTAGGCATTACAAATAGTTATTGTAATGTCTAATATTGTTCTCATTTAAACAATTCTATTATTGCTGTTTCCCATGAACAAATGTCAGCTCCTAACATCCTGGGACCTGGTACACTTATTGGATCTCTGACAGCACTTAACATAGTGCTAATATGTACTTGTGAATAGAATTGAGGGTATCACCTGCTACAACAGCACAGAGGTACTCTAACCCAAAGCAGTGAGCAGCAGTGAACCTGCAGGAAGAGTACAGATTAAAACCAAGGAACTTCATGCATTGCATTTGTACAACATTGTTCTCCCATAGAGCATAATGCCCTTACAGGCCCAGGTATCTTGATAAGAGTGTTATATGTCTTCCAGAGTAGTAGTCCATTGTATGGCTATACCTCAATTTGTTTTTCCTGTTGATGGACATTTGGGTTCTTTCCAGATTTGGACTATTATGAATAAATCTGCTATAAACATTGCATACACCTCTATGTGTGGGTATATTATTTTTAGCTCCTCTAGGAGAATATCTAGAAGTGTAGTTGCTGGGTCACATGGTATTTAATTTTATAAGAAATTGCCAAACTGCTCTCTAAAGTGGCTGTACCATTTTATATTTCCACCAACAGTGTAGGAATGTTCTAGTTTCTCAGCCTCCATGTCAGCATTCCAGATTGTTAGTTTGGAAGTGCTTGGCTACAGAAGCAGAATGCTATGCCATATGATTAAAAATCTATAAGCCAAGTGCACACACATATCTTCAAAAGTTTTACTTGATCAGAATCCCAAACATATGTGTTAATAACGCATGGGTAATATTATACCTTACAGAAGTTGGCCTCTAAGTTCATTAGTCACAAATGCTATACTGGATGTTTCTTGAAAAAACATGCATTTTTCAGTGTTATTCATTTTATTGTTTGTCCTTTATCAATTATCAGTAGCAATGCTTACTCAGGCACTGAACATACGAGGTCTGTCCAGAAAAAGTCCAGCCATTGTTAATGTAACGAGAACAGTTTGTGCGTCATTGATGTAATCTGGCAGCGAAGGAGAGTGGACTGGAATGCACATGCATGAACATTGATGACTTTGCCGTACTTGTCAGTGGAGATGGTAGACACCGTTGAGTGAGCCTGTGTACTGTGTGGCCCTTGCATTCAAAATGACTGGATGGGTAGAGCAATGAATGTGTTAAGCTTGAACATTCCTCCATGGAAACTATTTGGATGAATCAGAAAGCTGCAGCTATGGGCAACTGGTGATTGGCAGCTTTACCACGACTATACACCCACTCGTGCATGACTTTTTTGGTGAAATATCAAACCACCCAGGTAACTCAGTCCCCCTACAGCACAGATTTGGTGCCATGCAACTTCTGGCTTTTCCCAAAACTAAACTTACCTGTGAAAGGGAAGAGATTTCAGACTGTTGATAAGATTTGAGTAAATATGACGGGGCAGCTGATGACAATTGGGAGAACTGTGTGAGGTCCCAAGGCACCTTCTTTGAAGAGGACTGAGGCATCATTGTCCTCTGTACAATGTTTCTTGTATCTTGTATCTTCTTCAATAAATGTCTCTTTTTCATAGTACATGGCTGGATACTTTCTGCACAGACTTTGTATATTTTAAAGGAAAGGATCTTATTCCTCATCATTTTCAGTACCCTGCCCCCAGTATGCCCTTGGAAGGCAGAAGGACTGGCTTGGCTAGGAAGAGGTGGAAAGGAGAGGAAAAGAAAGGGCATAACAAAGATAGACTGATAATTGTGCATGATCTGACCCTGTTTAAATTTCATCTATGGGCAGGAAAATGGAAGCTGCTTGTAAATGCACACTATACCTCAAGGCCATACAGAAGGGTCAGAAACAATGATAAGTAGCCAGAGCAGAAAAATTAGTGCTAAAATGAAGGTATTTTATTTATCTCCCTCTTCCTCTCCCTGTCCCCATCCTGCTCCTTTTCTTTATGAAAGAAATTTATTCCTTTGTAAAGGAACATCTTTTGCCCATTTGTCCCAGAAACTCCTCATTGCAATTTCACGGTAAACTTGTAAGGGAACATCATCCTAAGTGAAAATGATTCTCAGCACCTGGTTCAATTTTATGTGTTAATGATACATGTGATCTTTGCAGTAATGCCTCGCAGCCCCTCTGGGGATCCTCTTCCGTGTTCTTTAGCAGCTTTGGAAAGGTAACTCATAGTGATCTTGTATATTTGTTAAGATTATTCCTTAATATTTTATCCCCAAATTTATCGATACATTTAACACAATCTCAAAAAAACATAACAATATATTTTTGGTGTGTATAGCTGGGAAAGAAGAACCAGACAGGCTGATCTTAAAGTTTATATGAAAATATTAATAAACAGCAATAGAAAAAAAAAGTTCTTTTTTTTCTTGGTGGTTCCACCCCAAAGGGCAAACAGTTTTATTAGGATCTTAGTGGTTGAACTTGGTCACACGCTGCAGCTCATCTTTCTTCTTGATAGTGCAGGGATTGGAGGATCCCTTGGCCGTGTTGATGAGCTCACCTGCCAGGCACTGGGCCATGGTCCTGATACTCCAGAAGGCACCTCCCCGGCTACCTGTGCCCAGCAGCCAGATTGCCAGATTCGCACGGTGCAGAGGAGATGCCTCTACATCCTGTTGCCTCACTGTTCTGGCTCTCCCAAATGTGGGTGGATTCCTCCCAGGGCCACTGCCGATGATGGCATTCACCAGGACCTGCAGGGGTTGTCTCCGGTGAGCAGACAGATGATCTCGAAGGCATGCTTGACAATGTCCACAGTTAGGAGCTTCCTGCCATTGCTGCGGCCACACATCATCAAGGAGTTGGTGAGGTGCTCCACCCAGAGGCACTATGTCTTGCTGAAGTGCTCGGCTGCAGAGTACCCTGCACTGTGGGGCTGGTAGTTAGCACACTTCTCCTTCACTGTGATGTCATCTCCTACAAGGAAAGGTCATTGATCAGCACTTCAGTGGTGTTACATTTCTGGAAGAGCTTGATGTCAGAGGTCTCTGCCACTGCAGGTGCAGCGTCTCCCATTTGGTCCTCTTGAGCTTGCCGATGGGGCTTCTCTGTCGCTGCCCATAGATCACGCACGGCCCTGGCACAGGCAGGAAGAGTAGAAAGGAAAGTTCTTAAAAGGAAGAATGATGAGGGATAATTATTATATTGGAAATGAAAATGTATTCTGATTACAGCAAATAATGTCGAGTTGGTTCCTGAACAGACACAGATACATGAAAAGAACACCATCTGTAAACAGATCCAAAGAAACATGGGAATTTAATATTTGATGAAGATGACATCTCAAACCAGTGAGGAAAAGATGAATTATTCAATCAGTGGTGTTGGAACAACTAGGTAGAAAACTGAAAACAACAACAACAACAGCAGTTATTTAGCATGCTTTTGTTGCCACTGGCCAGTTTAGACTCTGTATTGCAAGGAAAAGATGGTTGGTTCTCAGGAGTAAAAAGGGAAAAAAAACAAGAACAAAAATTCCAGGACCTGCCAGACAAAAGATGTAAGTAATTCCTGTCCATAACTAGTGAAATATAAAACTGAGATGGCCTTTGAGTAATTAAGGCCAATTACAACTAAGCCTCATGACAAGGTAGACAAAATTGCTCACAGCAAAGAGACCAAAGGTGTGGTTTTCCTACCAAAGCCAGGTACCCACTTGGAAAAGAATTGGGAACGTAACTCCCAGCCCATAGAGTTCACTAGAATAAAACAGGTAAAAAGTCAACTATGTTTTTAAGAGAATTGCACTATCAAGAGAGTCACTAGTACTAAAATGAATTTTAGCTTCTTTGTCTAAAGCTACAGCTTGCTTGTTCAACACAATATCTATTACCTGAGTTCTCCAAATGTTTCACTGCATTGCAGAGTTGCCTCCAGTCTAGTCTCCTGTAACAGCGTTCTTGCTGCCCGTTGGCCTAACCAGAAGCAAATGCCACCTGTTTTCAGATGTCTCTTATGGAAGATTTGCCTGCTCTTGGTATCAGTTTCTTTGTGAGTCAGCTTAAGCTAAGGTACAGGCAGTAACAATTTCAGAATTTCAATTGCTTAAAACAAAAAAGTCTATGTTCTGCACATATAACAAATGCATAATTTTAAACAGATACAACCCATCACACTTATTGATGGACTTTAACGTGGCCTCCAATCTTTACATATTGCTAATAATTCTGTATCGGATATATTTGTATAGATGTCATTTTGTACGTGAACAAGTATATCAGTTGCTTGTATATTTAGAAAATAGAATTGCTAGGTCAAAGGATATGCACATTTTAAAATTTGATGGAGACTTACTGACCAGCTATATATGAGATTTTCTCTCCTACCTGCAACAATATTATTAACCCTTTGATACTTGTCCCCCTGAGGGGTGAAAAACATTTTATCAATTCTTTATTCTTCATTTTTCAAGTTATACTAGATGTTTTCTTGCTTTATATAGATTTTAGAATGATTTTATCCTTTCTTTTTTTTATTCATATCCTTTTGTCCATATGTCCCTTTGGTTGTGTTAAAAAGTGATTAAGGAAGGCAAACTTTCTTACACATAGTCTCTATTCAGAGAACTGCAAACTGGGACAAAAGACAAGTCCCTTTTATAAGACAAAGAATAAAGAACAAGGAAGAGAAAAATAACAAACTATCTGATATGGCTGGGGCCACATAGTCCACTGTGTTTGGGGTGAGAAGGAACAAGGAAATAAGCCCAGGGCCAGGGCTGGCTTGGTGTTTGGGAGCTGGCTGACCGGATGTACTGCATTTCTGATCAAGTGCAGCATTTGCAGGGACAGTAACGGTATCTTAAAAGTTTCTGTTTGCTGACATGGCACCCGAGCCTACAAAGTTATTTCAACGATAGTGCCTATTTCTTATTGATGCATAAATATGATTTTCACATTTAAGAAAAGAATCATGAATGATATAAGTTGAAAATATTTTTCCAGGTAATTATTTATATTTGGATATTGTTCATTGTATTTTTTTTACCATGAAGAATTTTCCCTCCTTTTTATGTAGTCAATTATTTTTGTTGCAATTTTGACCAATTTTTTTCTTTTTATGATGTTTGGGTTATAGTCTTACTTTAGGAAGACTTTGTTATTAAATCAACAAATTATTTAAGGAATGCAACATCAACAATTCCCTTGTTTTCTCATATCTTTATAGTTTTATATTTTATTTTAAAATTTATAATCCAGATGAAATTAATATTGGTGAGGGAGGGATACACATTTACACAATTTTTAACTGGTAACAGTGAGTGCCTTTGTAGATGATGATTTGTTGGCTGTGGAACAAGATAGGAGGAGACTAAGTTTTCTTTTCTTTTTTTAAAATTATATTTTATTGATTATGCTATTACAGTTGTCTTGATTTTTTCCCCTTTGCCCCCCATCTACCTAGCATCACCCACTCCGTCAGGCAATCCCCCACTATTGTTCCTGTCCATGAGTCATGTGTACAAGTTGTTTGGCTACTCCACTTCCCATACTGTACTTTACATCCCCATGGCTGTTCTGTAACTGCCTGTTTGTACTTCTGAATCCCCTCACCTCTTCACCCATTCCCCCATGTCCCCCTCCCAGCTGGTCACCATCCCAATGTTCTCTGTATCTATGATCCTCTTTCCATTCTACTTGTTTGCTTAGTCTGTTGATAGTTACATATTTACTGTCATTTTAATGTTAATAGTTTTGACCTTCTTATTTTTCTTAAACTTAAGTCCCTTTAACATTTCATATAATAATGGTTTAGTGATGATGAACTCTTTAGTTTTTTTCTTGTCTGAGAAAGCTCTTTACCTGCCCTTTGATTCTAAATAATATCTTTGCTGGGTAGAGCAATCTTGGCTGTAGGTCCCTGCTTTTCATGACTTTGAATATTTCTTGCCAGTCCCTTCTAGCCTGCAAAGTTTCTTTTGAGAAATCAGCTGATAGTCTTATGGGAGCTGCCCTATAGGAAACTAGCTTCTTTTCTCTTGCTGCTTTTAAGATTCTCTCTTTATCTTTAACCTTTTGCATTTGAATTATGATGTGTCTTGGAGTGGGCCTCTTTGCATCCATCTTGTTTGGGACTCTCTGTGCTTCCTGGACTTGCATGTCTATTTCCTTTGCCAAATTAGGAAAATTTCCTTTCATTATTTTTTCAAATAGATTTCCAATTTCTTGCTCTTTCTCTTCTCCTTCTGGCATGCCTATGATGTAAATGTTGGACCTCTTGAAGTTGTCCCAGAGGCTGCTTATCCTATCCTCATGTTTTTTGGATTCTTTTTTCTTATTATATTCTGTTTTGTTGTTTTTTAGTTCCTTATGTTCCAAATCATTGATTTGATTCTTGGCTTCATCCACTCTCTTGTTTCCCTTTAAATTGTTCTTTATTTTAATTAGTCTATCCTTTGTTTCTGATTGGATATTTTTCATGCTGTTGAGGTCTTCGCTAAGTTCCTTGAGCATCCTTATAAGCAGTGTTTTGAACTCTGCATCTGATAGATTGCTTACTTCCATTTCATTTAGCTCTTTTTCTAGAGTTTTGATCTGTTCTTTCATTTGGGCCATGTTTCTTTATCTCTTCCTTTTGGGAGCTTCCCTGTATTTGTTTTTATGTATTAGATAGAGCTGTTTTGGCTCCCTGTCTTGGTAGCATGGCCTAATGTAGTAAGTGTCCTGTAGGGTCCAGTGGCACAGCCTCCCTTATCATCCAAGCTGGGTATTCAAGGTGTACCCTTTGTGTGGGCTGAGTACACCCTCCTATTATAGCTGAGCTTTGGTTTCTGTTGGCAGGTCAATGGGAGGGATTTATCCAGGCCAGTTAGCTACAAGGATTGGCTGTGACCACTGACCACCAACCTCCACCCTCCATGGAGGGTCAGTTGTGCAGGGGCAGGATGGTAGTGCACTAACATGGTCTGTAGCTGTCCACTGGGTGCACTGGCCCTGGGGTTTCCCAGGTGGTGCAGGCCAAAGTCAGCCCCCACCTGTGTTTTCCCTAGGGCCACCCTGCCTGAGCTATAGAGCAATCTGAGATGGTTGCTATATGTGCTGGGCTTGGAGAGTTCCAGCAAAGCCAAGCTGTGAATCTAGGCTGGCTGCTGCTAGTGCCAGGCCCCGGGCTCACTGAGGCCAGCAGTTGTTTGTTTGATAGGATTTAGGATTGTTGTGTAGCATGAGCCAATACCAGCCATTCATATGGAAAATCAGCTTGAATGGGCCCATAAATTGGGTGGGATGGAGTGTCTGGGGATCTTCAAAGTGGGTGGGACAGTGTTAGCCAGGTTGATGGAGTCTCAGATGTGGTACCAGCTTGCTGGCTCTTTGGGTGGAGGGTTTAAGAAAGGGACAATGGCCTCTGCTCGCCTTGATGGCAGACACTTCAGTTCCCTCCTGTATGGCAATGGTGCCTGTCAAGCTGCCGTCCTGGTGCTGGAGCTCAGAGGGAGTGAGTCTGAGTCTATATGGGTTCTTTAAGAGGAACTGCTTGGGGCTCCAGAAGTTTCTTCACCAACTCAAACTCTACTCATTTTTGTACCCAGAATTTGTAAGGACTTATCTTCCTGGCACTGGAAGTCTGGGCTGGGGGGCCTGGTGTGGGACTGGGACTCCTCACTCCTGAGATATCCCTCCTGAATTTTCATCCATCACACATGGGTGAGGTGCCGACCTGTTTACATTTGCAGCCCTCCTACCAGTCTGGATGGATGTGGTCTCTTTAGTTCTGTAGTTGTCAGACTTCCATTCAAGTCTATTTCTGATGGTTCTGAGTGAGGGCTGTTCTATACTTTAGTTGTAATTTTGATGTGGTTGTGCCAAAGGGGAGCTGTGTCTGCCTACGTCGCCATCTTGCCTGTTAGTTCTCCTAAGTTTTCAATAAATACATTTTTGTAATTTTGAGTTTTGTACCCTCTTCATGTGAAATCTACCCCAAATTCATTGAAATAAGTAAACTTTGGGCAAGAATATGGAAACTGTGTTGTCAGATCCTTCCATTTTTCAAAAGAAGCCGAAATCTGGATTTTCATGTGAAATCCCCTGATGTTTAAATGTTAGGAACTAATTCAGAGTTTTAAAAACACTGCACAGGCCAAGAAAAACACATCTGTGTGCCAGATGGGACTCACAGGGTGCCAGTTTGAGACCTGTGGTTTGGACATTTCTTCCTCTCATCCTCAAAGATTCATTTATATGCCTTTGCTATGGGCTGCTATATGATAATGTGGTCAGCTCTTATCACAATGTATTCTAACTGATTGTTGGTGGCCTAGTCTTTCTATTAAGCTATAAGATCCTCAAAGGTAGTACTTATAGATTTTGAGGTCTCTAGGGCCTGACAGTGTCTTGTACCTAGTAGACATTTAATGAGAATGAATGTTTGTTGAGGGAATAAATGGATGAATGAATGAATTGTATTGGTAGTTGAATCCTTACCAAACAAATGGACAAAGTAGCTCAGGGTCTCAGCAATTACCTGGTTTAGACCACTGGGGGATTTGGCAGGTAGGGTGAGTGATTTAGTAAACAGTTGGCTTCTTCCACGTTGTGAATCTTGGCCACTAGATGTCTCCCTTTGCTTAAAGGACATTCCAAGTCCCTGGGGTTCATTGGTGATTTGCTAAAAAGAAACAATACTTAAGTAAAAAAAAAAAAAATGTCTTAATCTCAGGCCACATCTTCAGATGTTTGTCCTCATGAGGAAGCTGAGTACAGCAACCATATCAAAGAAAAAGTGCCCAGGGACAGAATCAGATTTACTTTGTTCTGGGAGAGCTTCTCATCCACAGGAATGCACCCCGGGGCACCGAGTGACACAGTCTGCTGGGTGTTAGCCTCTTATCCAGCAGACTTACGACTGTCCTCCAGAAGCCTTGTTTGTATTACTTTTTGTTGCTGCTTTAGACTAGTATGGAGAAATGCATCTCCCTGTTAAGGCTCGGGACTCTTGAACCTGTGTAGTAAAAGCAGGTGTATCAGACTGAACTTCCCCATAAGACTGCCCTGAGCCCATGTGAATTCTGTGCATCATCTGAACTTTGGAAATGTGTTTAGTTGTGAATTTCATGCCACCCCAGGAGGGCCTAAGGAGGTGGGCTATATGGTGCTTGTAGAATTCTCATTTTAAAGACAGGCGGAATGAAAAAAAAAGGCTCATTGCTTTCTCTTCTCGTTATCTCTGACATTTAAATACTGTTCATTCTGAAGTGATTAAAGGCAGTGGATAGAATCCTGCCTGGCTCTGTTACATTGACCCAGGGTCTTGAATTGAGTGACATTTGAAGCTTACTTGTTGAATAAAATGGAAATGTGGATTCTGCAGGGTTTTGGTGGCTCTCCAAATTATTAGGAAAGGTTCAGATGATAATAATGCTATGCCTTGTTAGTACCTGAGTCACAGCCTTGCCTTTGCCTTTGCTTTGGTTGTTTTGCATGGGCTGGATATTTCTATTGGTATTTCCCCTCTGTCTTGGAGAAGCAGCAGAGCATAGGTTAAGAACACAGACTCTGAAGTCAGGCTGTGTGGGTGCCCTGGTTCATTATTTACTTTGCTGCCCTGACCTTGATTTCCCCATCTGGGACTGGGGATGACAGTTGCTGCTCGCATCCCCCCTTTACAGATGTCTCACAGGTTGCTAGGAGTATGAAGATGCGTGGAGACTCCTCAGAACAGCGCTTGGAACTCAGTCAGTGCTCAGTAAATGTGAGCTGATACTAAGGGCTTGGGAGTCCATCTCTTTCTCTGATTTGCTGTCCAGGCCAGCTCTTGTGTTTACGCACTGTTACATTCGTCTCTGATAGGGATCAGAAAAGATTTTCTACAGTTTTGTGAACCCTCCCTTTGTTCACTTGGATGTCCTTTATTTTAATGCCAAATAGCAATACAATTATTATGCAATGCCATCACTTCTCACTCCCCTAAAAGAGTTTCTCTGTTACACTGACCAAGCTTTGTCCTCAAATATTCTAATAATTTGCCATCCACCTCTTCAAGTGCTAGTTAAGCCCTGTGTGTTAAGAGAGTGTATCAGTTTTGATTGCCTTATATTAGTTAGGAAAATCTCACTATTATTTATGTTTTGTACTTAATTGTTCCCCTCTTTACTCCTCCTTTCAGGTTTTTAAAAATTTTGACCTGAAATATTTTTTTTATTGCATTTACCCATTTCACAATTATGGAATAAAGCCATCTGAACCAGTTCAGAGCCTATCACTCCCTCGAATCACCGTGTCATTCAGGGTGGCCTTTCGTTTTTGCAGCCCCTGGAATAGAGCTTCTCTAAGGCCAAGCTCAAAGAATGTCCAGCATTTCTGAGGATAGACACTGCCACCCAGGGTCCCTCTGCCCGGGTGGGTTCATGTCCTCCCCAGGCCCACCAGCTGATCTGTCTAATCCAGACATTGCCTCACAACCAGTAGTCTCTCAGGGAAGCTCGGCTGACATGAGAAGATGGAGATAACTACTTCAAATAACATATTTATGTTTGCTTTTTCCTTACTCCTTGGGCTGCGGGTTTGTTGCTGTTTATTCCTGTGACTCTACTCTTTTGCTGGGAAACCAAGTGATCAGACCTTTCAGGAATTCAACACAAACAGATGAAGTTGGAAGGCTTGAAGCTCTTCCTCAGCCTCAGGCCTCCCTTCTTGTTCTTCTGAGGCCTCTGTCAGATGCTGGGCCTGGTCTCACCGAGGAAGCTCCGTGGTCAGGGCCACCGGAGAAAGAGATGGGAAGTAGACCAGATGGACCAAAACACGTGGATTTAGCTGCCTTCATGTGCTCTGGTGAGCACCATGCTCCTGCTTCACAGGTTAGTGTGTGAGAGTTTCTGTGGCACAAGGAGCTTTACAATCTCACTTGAGGAGCAACGCTTCGTCAGCTCTGCCATGGCAGAAGGTTAGCTCCTTTTGGGCTCCTTGCAGTATGCACAATGTTGCCACATGCTCAAAGCCCTGCTGCTTCCCTTTGCTCTCTCTCCTCTGCCGGGACTGGGGAACCCCAAAACCTAACCAGGAAGTATTAAAAAATTCAGCTTTGCATCACTGACAGATTGTTAGGAGGAAACTAGAAGGGATGAGTAAGCAGCTTATTGGTGAGTCACCAGGATTGCAAAAGCCCACCCTATTTGTGAAACAACCTAAATATTGAACACACTATGATCTCTTTCTATTAAGTGTGGAATTAGCAAACTATTAAATGCATTCATTTGTTTGGATTTAGGTTGTCACCCCCAACCAGTATACTCATGAAAACATTGATGTTTACTGGTTGGCTGTCTCATTTTCTAGTAACTGCTAAAATTTTTTTTTGTTTGTTTAATAAGAAACTGTAGGGATCCCTTTGGTTCTGAGGGCCATATGCCAGTCACTAGGACACTGCTGGGCGTCACAACACAATGAGCTGGAGGTGAGTAACAGAGCTTCCATTTGAATTTCAAGCCCTGATGACTGTAAACTCCATGTGGACTAGCCGTTTTGTCTGTCCCACTACTGCCTTTCTCTCCCCCTGGGCCCCCACCCCATTCCACAGCCACTTTTCTCCCTAAGTAACTAGTAAATTATTAGTCACATTTTATAAACACATTCTCACTAAGGTGTCAGTGACTTCTGTGCTCCTACATGAACCTGCATTTTAATAGAGACGACAGGAAAGGGGCAGCACTGAATGAGAAAGATGGCATCTAACCCTAGGACTCTAAGCATTGGATCCACTGAATGAGAGTATATATTTCTAGAAGCCCTTTGCCCTTCGTACTGAATGAAAATTTGGTCTCCACTTTCAACTGGTTGACTCTGAAAACAGGCAAAACCCAGCAGAAAAGGCACATGAGAAGAATGGAGTTTACGTGACTAAATTATGAGATCAACTCTCTTCTGCCCAGGCTGGTTGATGGACAAAGGTGCAGTGGTGGATAGCCTTGAACAATTGGGCGTTGTCAAGTAGGGTTTGTTCTCTTGAAAGCTTCCCACTGGACCAGATCCAGACCTGATCATGAAGGGTTGTGACATAGACAAAGTGGCCCAGCTGGTGCTGGCAATAAGAGGGTCAGATTGTGTTTAAGGCTGCTTGTCATTAAAGGACTTCAACATGAAATGACGGCCTCCAGTCTAATTAGCAGTTCACTCTAAAGAAAGGAGTTTTTATTAGAATTTGGTGCTCCAAGGATCATTTTCTCCTTCTTAAGAAGATGGATGCCTCCTCTTATCTGATAAGAACAATGTAGCTGATCAGCTTCCCTTTTTCTTTGACTGCGGGGAAGCTCCATTCCTAGAGTTAAGTTTCAAACACATAAAACACTGTAGATAACTCATAGGTTTTTATGTGTATTCTTTTTCTTAATTGACTCTCCACTTTTATAGTTCAGTTTCCCTTTTTATAATTTGTTATTTATCTAGAACTTTTATGGTGTGTGTTCCTTTATTTCTATTCTAATATAATTTTATTTTATGCATTAGCATGTAGCCACCTCAAGTCATTTGTAGAATATGGAGCAGCTTCGACTGTCAGCCACCTCAAGTCATTTGCAAAGATGGAGTGCTAGTGTTCAAGTTGGATGACTCCTTAGAAAGGACGGCACCTTTGTTAAAGAAGTTCCTAAGGTTTAGCTTGAGGTTTTCTAAGGACAAAGAACATACTTTTCACACTGGGCAAATGTGCACACTGCTGCTCTCTTTTGCTGGCCTTCATCCCATATCAGTCCACCAGGAAGTCTGAGGCTCCTTTGCGTGGGAAAGTAGCAAGTCGATTCTTCAGCCTTGAGTGAGAAAGTCGGAAAAGGAAAACTAATACCTACCGTTACCCTCACCCCAGTGGAACTGCCCTCCTCTCCTCTTTGGAATCATGGATTAAGGGCTGCATTCCTTATGCTTTATGGGGTATGACCCCAGGTATCCAGAGGCTGGACATGAAGCTCAACAAAATGGCATTTTGTAGACAACTGATTGAGGACAGAAGTGTTCCTCATTCTCCTGGAGCATTTTCCTTCTGTGGTTTCAGAAATCTCTCTATGTCTGCTGGGACAATCACCAAGTCTTGGGCTCTGAGCTGCTTCCTCTTACCAGGCTGATATTGACTCAAAGGGGGAGGGGGAGTCAGCAGAAAGTATGCATTTCTTTTTTCCTTGTTGAAGGGGGTGTGTCCCGGGCTGTTGGCTGGCAAGGGCAGCAGCCCATGCGCTAGGAATTGCTCATGAATCAGAGGACTTGTGAGCATGCCAGAGAGCTGCTGTGGTTCAGATATTAAGATTGTCCTTTCAAGCAACTTAAGAAGTGATTGAGCCACAGGTACACTGGAGGAAGGATTCCCTTGGGCTGTGATGTGAAGAGAGGAAGATCACCAGGTAAGCCCAATGGATGTGACTTGATCCCTCAGAATGCGTATTACTATCACAGGTACTACCTGTTAATCTGAGATATTTTTCCTCCCCATGGGGAAGACTCTAATTTCAGTATCTCATTTCCTGAAGAAGGTTAAATAAAGGAGCAGAGAGTGGAACAAGCAATGAGCAGAGACAACGGTCTCTTAGTACCTAATATAAATTGAGGTATTTCCTGAGACTCAGATTCCAGCTTTTCTGACTGAAAGCTCTGCCTTCTCTCTATCCATTATAACACAGCACCCCCTATTCTTTGGATGTGCCTGGAAGGTAGAGCGACTGAAATAAAGAAGGATCCATTAAGGATGCTTGTTAAAAATACTAATCTTCGGTTCTCAGGCTGGCGACAGCTATAAGAGGGGAGAGGGGAGGTAGGGACTGATGGAAGGTGAAGGGATTAGCCAAAGAACATACATGAAGGATCCGTGGACGTGGACAACAGTGTGGGGATCGACTGTGGAAGTGGAGGCGGGCTGGGTGGAGTGGGACCAAAGGGGTAAAATGGGCCAACTGTAATAGCATAAACGGTAAAACGTGAAAAAATAAAAATAAAATATTAATCTGAAGGCTTCCACTAATTAGAAATATATTAGCTTTAGCAATCTCTTAAAAAAATATGCTCGAGGGAATTAAGTTTGTTTTCACTTTAGGATGGATTTATTTAAGCTTTTACAGAACCAGTATACACCTGGGAAGTATTTCCCAATTTAACTCCCTCCCTGGACTCTGAAAACCCCATTGATCCTTATAACCATTTCTCCTGCTATTCCATCCGAATAAAATATGAAGCAACGCACTGTAGTTTTTGACTGACAGCCCTTGGAAATTCACAACTTTTTTCTTTTTTTTTAATTGAAAAATCCATTTATGTAAACCTGACTTCTTATGTAATCCACTCGTGCCAGAAATGAAATGATGGGAAGTTACTATGGTCAAGGTGGAAGAGGAGGGGAGAAAGGAAGACTTTGGCTTTTCCGTAGAGATAGCCATTAAACTAAACCTGATGACAACTCATATAGGCTGGCGATCACAGACGTAAGAGAACAAAAAATAGATAAAAATATATCGGATGATTTGTCAGAATATGAACACAAGCCTTTTGTTATGTTCCCTTTTCTATAATAAAGACCACTACTAATTATTTATAACCAAAACCAAAATTAAAGACAACTTCACAATAATGGCCACATAATACTGTATTTAACCATTAACAAGCAGTATAACTTTGAGCAAATTCTTTCACTTTTCTTCCTCCAGCTAATTAATTTGCAACAGGCATGAAGAGATAAAATGGGAATATGTACATGTTGAGCCTCAGAGGCTCGACTTGCAAACACCCCTGTTTTGTGCATGCCATGGCTGGTGTTGAGTTGTCGCTGACATGCCTCCCAGCTATGTATGTCTTGCTTCTCTAAATAGGTGGTAACTTCTTTTAATTTTCTAAAAAATCAGTAACATGGTCCACATTACAGGGTTTATCTCTTCCTGTGCTTAGTGAGGGTAGGGAAAGCACCATACTTTTGCACCCTTATGCCCTCTGATGTCATTCATTCCACAATGAAATAAATGCAAATATCGTTCTAGGAAAAAAATTAATAAATGGACGCATTCATTAAAACTCGTGTTCCTGTTCAGTGTCAGATGTAAAACTGGGCTCTGACAAGCTAGGAAGGAAAATCTATAAGAATTAATAAGTGTGAAGGAATTAATAAGTGCTGGCATGTCATAGAATTATAGCAAATCCCCTGTGGACAGTTGAACAAATAAGACACAAAGAGGTGAGCTGCAGCAATGAGATATGTAGCCTTACAACGTTCAACACATAGCTCAGTCACGTTGATGAGGGTTATTAGCTCCTCGTGGGCCTCTGGGTCCTCAGTGCCAATGTCAGTTCTAATCTCCGGAGGCCCACAAACCTTAGAAACTCTAGAGTTTTATTTTTATTTTTGTTTAAGTAAAGCCTTCTAAAATAAAGACTTTAAATGAAAACTTTCAGATAATTTGCTTCTTCTCATAAGATGAAAATTTTAAAACTCTGAATTCCTTCATTGGTTAAGGATAAATAGGCATTTACTATACATCTGTGGTGTTAGAACAGCCTGTCAAAATGGAACAGACTCACACCTTCAAAATTCTGGGTAAAGAGACTTTGTACTGAGCAGACTGTATTTTCCATGAAAACCTTTCACACTTAAGTTCGTACTTTAGCCAAATTTTGTTCGAAGCCTTCCCTGTGCTTAAACTCTTAGAGAATCGGGCTA
>VMDR010011624.1:0-28123 GCA_007922815.1 Macrotus californicus | reverse complement strand
ATAGGTCACATGCTTTTAACAAGATCATTATGCTTTAGATCCACCTCTACAAAGGACCTTCAATTTTGCAATTTTCAAACACAATATATAACAAAACTCTAAATTGTCATGCTATATAAATATAATGTCTATGTATATGACAACTCCTACTCAAAGAAAATTCCAGGTTGTAATTATCTCTGATATATTATATGTTGAGAATTACTGGAAATAAACCAAACACTTGATCAGGAACTTCAGTTGCTCTTTTTAAGTTCAATATTTGCTTTTTATTGCTGGATATTTTTGTCTGTTATGGTAGAGTTTCTTTAGAGTACACTTCTCAATCATTTATTGATTACTTGTTAATACCTATGATGGATTATTTTATATCAAATTCAATTATTTTTACTTTATTGAAGTATTATATACATATTTAAAAATTTACATATTATAATTATACAGCTACATACACTTTCAGGAATTTGGCATATCCATGTAGGCAGCACCCAGATTAAGAAACAGAATATTACCAGCAATTACAAAAGAAATTTCCTGTCACCCTCCCCCAGATATAACCTCTATCCTGACTTGAAATAGCGTAGGCTGGTCTTGCATGTGTATGTACATCATATAAACAGAATCATACAGTATGTACTCTTGTGTCTGGCTTCTTCAGCTTAACATTATATTTGTAAGATTCGTGCCTATTTTTTATGTGTAATTACAATTTGTTTATTAATGTTGCTACAGAGCATTCTTTTGTATAAATATACATAATTTCCTCATTTGTTATATTGCTTGTAAACGCTTACTTTCTTCTTCAGGTATGCAGTGATGTTGTGAGAATTACTGTTGGACACACACCTAGAAGTGGAATTGATATCAATCATAGAGCATGCGAATTTTCAGCTTCAATAGATGCTTCCGAACAGTTTTCCAAAATTTTGGCCAATTTACAGTCCTGTCAACAGTGTCTTTGAGTTCCAGTATCGACATAGCCTTGTAACATATAGAATTTTCTGTAGTCTTTACTTAGTCCATTCCAGGGAGTCTGCAGTGGCATCTCACAGAAGTGTGATAACGAGTGATAAGTCTATTTTCATATATTTATTGGAATTTAAAGGCTCTCTTGTTTTTCTTTGGTCTGAAAATACTTTATTCTATTTTCGTTTTTAAGAATAATTTTAAGAATATAAAAGAATAATTTTAAATAATTTAGAATAATGTTTATGAATTAAAAATATAAATGAAATGATATACACTACACTATGTAGTCTTTTTTGTCTGGCTCATTTCACTCAGCAAAATGTCATTGAGGTTTATCCATGTTGTATGTAGCATGTGCCAGCTGTTTGTCCCCTTTTCTTTCTAACTCACATTCTATTTTATGGTTACACTACACTGTGTTTTCCCACTCACCAGTTTACAAGCATTTGGACTATTATGATGAACATTGTCATCCCAGCCTCTGTGTGGGCAGGGGTTTCCCTTTCTCTGGTCAACTCCCTTTTGGTTTTGTTGTTGCTTTTATCCAGCTCTCCAGGCCTGTATTCCAGAACTCGGTGTTCTAACTTTCACTCAGCTTTACTACCTACAGTTCCACCTTTACTACCTTTACGAAAGGCATAGTTTACTTTCTTTAGTTCAGATTTACTAGCTACCAGGGCTTTGGGGAAATGACAGACCCGTGACTGTGCAGTGGGCAGCTCGCATGGACACAGTGTTGCTGTGAAGACTGACTTGCACATCGATAAATAAGGTGAGTTCAAGCTTTTACAGACAGTCAGCAAAGACTATGTAGATGGGCAAGATAAAGAGCAGATATGACTGATGGTAACAATTATTCTTACTGTTTATGCTTCAGATTCAAAATTTTACAATTGTCATAGCAGTCTCAGGATGCTGGTTAATTACCACTTTGAAAAAGGATGAAATTCAGAATCATAACTATCAATAATTCACTTAAAATCTCATCGCTAAGACCTCAGAAAATCAGGATCTAATGCCAGTTCTGTACATGGTCAAAGTTTTCAACATCCTCTCAGGGCTTTCATTCATTTATGAGAAAAGCAGATTAATAAATCACAGTACACCTTTAGTTGTAATGTCTTTGTTATTCAAAAAAGATTGTTAAATTAATGAATGCCCAATTGTCTGAATAATAGCAAAAGAAGTTAGGTAGGACTCTGGGTCAAAATTATTACACAGAACTTGTTATATGGCATGTCAACTTAAATATACCTTAACAACGACAGAATTCTGGAAGGATGCGGAATATTCTCACCCACAAATGAGAAAACTGACATTCATGAATAACAAGATCAGATGGGACGACACAATGACCTACAGCAGAGCTGATAGAAACTGGAGTTCTGGGAACTCAAGTAACCACTGTCGTGGTGTCCTGTCTCTGGTAACAACGTCTTTTTACGAGGATCTCCATGAGCTCCACCTATATTTGAAAGGTATTTTGACAAGAAAGTTCTGATTTAACAAGGATCTTGAGAAATGTTTTAGCATTTAACATAGTTGGCCAGAAAGCCTAAACATCTTAAGTATTTTATTTCTCTAACAGTTTTCTTTTAAATAAATCAACAAAACCTCTTTTTCTACAAATTAAAGGGAGAAAGTTCTGCTTCAGCATAGGCTAGCACACGAAATCACTTGGGCTCTCGTTAAGGAAGTCCTTGCCAGAGTTGCAGCCGGACTCAGACTGCATCCTGAGCGCTTAATGAAGTGTCAAGCTATCTCATTACAGTGTTTGAACCACTGAGAAACGGGAGCTCCTCTTAGACCTTCAGCATTGATCACGTTTTGTTTTGTTGTTTTGTTTCTTTCTTTTTCTTTTCTTCCTTTTTTTTTTTCAACCAGGAATGTCAAGAGATTCATTTGTGATGGCATTGAAACAATCATTTGAAACTGAAAACACTGTTGTTTTTCTTTTACAAATGAGCAACAACAGACTTTTTTTCCCCTCTGTCTCTCTTGTCTTGAAGTAAGCAGTGATTTAGGGACAGCTGAGGCAGCCAGAACCCAGAAGTCTGCCTAACGGGTCATTTGTTTCCAGTGTTGGAAGCACGGAGACAATCAGGATGATTGCAGCTCTCACACTACAAGCGTTTTTGTTCCTGTGCGGTAACAGCGTGGGCACGCATTAGTCATCTGCACCGGCTGACATCTTATTTGGCACTCCTGCCTTGCTATCATTTTAATTAACAAGAAAGCCATTAGCGATTCCTCTTCCTCCTGACAAGTCCAGAGAAGCGAGAGCAGCACACACTAACTCTCACAGATATCACCACGAACAACAACAAAAGTAGATGAATGGATCAAGTAACAGAGAGGGCAAGCACTAGTCTAAAGTACAAAAGAAAAAGGTCAGAAACAGTGCAAATTTGGTGTCTTCAGATACTAGCAGTTTAATGAGGGGGAGGCGACAAGTTAGTTTCAATGGGCTATTTTTTCCTCAGGGGGAAGAAACATCATTTTGAAGCTTAGGTTTTTGATGTATTCAAAGATGGGTATTTTCACAACTTCAACTCAGTTGATCTATGAGAAGCATTCTTTGAGAAATCGTTCTTTTATCAGTGAATACTCCTTGATTTTGGAGGCCAAATGAGAAAGATGTGCCCCAAGTTTAAAGTAATTAAGATATCCAAAGAAAATTGGAAAAAATCTTTCCATTTTCAGAATTTTATATAAGACTATGTTAGACTTCTTCCAATTTTATTTTCAGGATTTTAAGCTTAAGCCATGTATTCCCCTAGCCAATGAAATTTATCTTTTTTCTCTTTCCCTTCAGTGGTGTTGGTGGGTATTATATCAATTTAGGCACTTTCTTTTTTTCTTTTTCTTTTGTATCTTATATTGTGCTCCGGGGCATAAATTGGCAATGAATAAATGAATCAATCTCCATCAAATATTTCTTGACAGGCACTGATGGTAAAGAAAAATATGGGCTTTTGGGTCAAAATCCTGGGTTGAAGTCCCACCTTGCCATTACCAACCTGTGTGATTGATTTCAGGCACTTACACTCTTTCTCATTAAATTCCTCATCTGTGCAATTGTGAACATGAGTAAGAAGTGCTGCTTATGGCCCCTATAAAAATAATACATATATAAATTATTACAAAAGTTATAAAAATCATATATAGTATAACGAGGTGTTTTAACTATAACAGTACCTTACTAGGATCTATGATGCATGTTATACATTGTAAGGCACTTGTAATGGTTAATTTTACATGTCATCTTGGCTAAGCTACAGTGCCCAGTTGTTTGGTCACACGTCAGCCTAGATGTTGCTGGGTAGGTGCATGGTACATGTCGCTAATATTTACAATCAGTAGACTTTAAGTAAAACAGATTACCCTTCATTATGTCAGTGGGCCTCACCCAATCAGTTGAAGGCCTTAAGAACAAAAGCTGAGGTTTCCTAGACAAGAAGGAATCCTGCCTCAAGACTATAAAATAAATACCTCGCTTGAATTTCCAACTTGTCTGCGAACCTGCCCTACAAGTTTTAACCTACCACACCCCACCATCATGTCAGCGAATTCCATGTCTACCTATCTGTCTGTCTGTCTGTCTGTTTATCTGTCTATCTATCTATCCATCCATCCATCTATGGCTACTGTCCAAGAAAGTCCAGCCATCTTCCCTCAGGACATATTAAAAAATAATAAAGCCAGTACTGTGGTCACCAACATTGTTTGTCTCCAGATGGGGACTTTATAAGAATTAATTGAGGAGATTGAAGGTGTATGCACTTCATAGTTTAATTATATCATCTCACTTATAAGAATTCCATGGTATGTTGTTTATATCTCTATTTATTTTTTAAGATGAAGAAATTCAGTCTTAGAATGATTGAGTGCCTTACCTAAGGTCCCAAAGTTTCAGAGCTGGGACTATATCTGGTCTAATGACTAATCCAATCTAAGCACAAACATTTTTCTGCTGCACTAGGTTTATGGGTTAATCATCCAGAGTAGTATTCTGGAATAATGGCGTCTATTGTTAACAAGGACCATTCCTATCTACATTCTTCAGTACATTTGCTAGAAGCTCCAAGCAACTGCGACATTACTTGTTGCCTACCACAAGGGCACATTAAAAGTAATCAGTATTTTTAATAACAGCTTTTCATTAAAATCCTTGTGTTAGATGCTCCGTATGCATTATCTCATCTAACCACATTAACATACTAGTACTAAATTGCTGGGTGAGTTATTCCTTGACTTAACCTTCCTGCTTCCTTCCTGTCACCCACAATCAAACACCTCAGCTACAGAATGGGGGAAGAATATGTGTTTTGAATATATTCATGGAGGATTAATGAAATAATAGCTACAAAATTGACAAGCAGCATTTATTGAGTTTCACCCCAGCATTTAATCCATCAGGTGACCCTCTACTTTTAAGTACTCAGCAAATATTTGTTGAAAGAATTATAAATGAGCCATGAATTACAAAAAGAAATCTATCCTATTTTAAGAATTGCCTAGAGGGAAAGTACATCATTTTCATTTTCAATATCAGAAGATCCTATATTTTGAAGTTGGTTTTATCCCCCACTACTAATCTTAGTACAGCAGTCCTTCCTTATTCATGGCTTCACTTTTTGTGGTTTCAGTCACCCACAGTCAACCACAGCCCAGAAATATTAAATGGAAAATTTCAGAAATAAACAATTCATCAGTTTTAAATTGTGTGCCAGTCTGAGAAACATGATGGAGTCTCACACCGTCCTGCTCTCCCCCACTCAGGACTCGTCCCTTTGTCCAGCATCCCCATGCTGTATATGCTCTTCAACCTTAAGTCACTTAGCAACCATCCTGGTGACCAGAACAACGGTCAGAGTATGGCAGCGCTTGTATTCAAGTGACCCGTATTTTACTTAATCTTTTCTCCATAGCGCAAGAGTAGTGAGACAGGCAGTTCAGATATGCACGCCAATGAGAAGCCACAAAGCACTTCTTTTAAGTGAAAAGGTCAGTACAGTACGAGATATTTTGAGAGAGAACGTTTATATAACTTCTATTAAAATACATTCTTATAATTGTACTATTTTATTATTAGTTATTGTTAATTTCTTACAGTATCTAATGTATAAATTAAAATTTATAATAGATGATAGATAGAGAGAGAGAGAGAGAGAGAGTTTGGTACTATCTGCAGTTTCAGGCATCTACGGAGGAACTGGAAACACATTTCCCTCACATAAAGTGGGGAAGGATACTGTAGCTAAAATTTCAAATAATATAATTATCAAAGGTACCATGACATTCCATGATTCCATATTCTTCCTCTGGAAAAGTAAATATGTGTTTTATTGGAACATAAAATGTTATTCTTTATGTATTAAATTCAACACACTCTTGTACTAGCTTTTGCTAATCAAAAAGTTCTTCACTATGTTGGACTTTAGTTTTTCTTCAAGCGATTTAAGCCATTTCATTTTGTTGCTCTTCGTTAAAATGAAGACTTCTTGGTAAGAATAATTTTTTTCTCTAATTCAGACTAAACTATTTTTTACTTAGGCTAGGTTCAACTTTAAGGAATAGAAGTTGAACTCTGGCTTATATAATGAAGAAATTCATTATTTCATGAAAAAGGCAGTCCAGCGGGAAGAGAGGCTTCAAGTTTGGTTGATTTTACTTTTAGGGCTCCCCCCTACCCTCAGCAGGGAGTCGTGCCTTGATTTGCTAACCACAGCCCAGACTTAATCCTAAATCAAGATTTCCTTATGGTGATCCAAATTGAAGCTACAGACTTTGCAGTGTACACAACGGCTCACTCAGTCTTCCTTCCCATTCTGCTCTTTATGCCATGCCTTTGCTTAGAGCCTTTCTCTGCTTCCTCTGCCTGTAATGGTCTATGCTCACATTGCATAACCACTTGGCTATGCCCCTCTTGTCCTTAAAATCTGCACAAACCTCACAAATTTCTTTCGATCATTTTATTTCATTAGGCACCCTACCTCTGAGCACTCTCAATCCCACTCTCCTCCTGTTTTGTTTCACCTGGTATGCATGCCCTTCTAACTTATTACATGTATGGTTTATTCATTACAGCAAATGATCGTTGTCTCTCTCCTCTGATAGAATATCAACTCCACAAGGGTAAAAGTTTTTGGTGTATTGTTATACCCCAATCCCCAAGAATAATTCTTAGGAAATAGCGGATACTTAAATATTAAAGTGAATATCGTTGAATGAATTATAATAATACAGGAGGAAAGAGAACTGGCTTATCTTTTCCTGAAGTGAAGGAAAAAGGAAGCTTTTCAGAACAAGGATCTCTATTATAAGAAATCTTCTATCTCAAAAAGGACAAACAAGACTCTGCTCAACTTCATTGGCTACAAATCATCTCACATGCCCTTTTCTGAACTACTCTCAGCCAGGGAAAATGAGATTCCTGAGATTGGTTTAAATTAAGCTGAACTTACTTCTCCAGTCTGAGGATGGGTTGAACTCATTTAACTTAAGTCACATGGGCTTTGTGAGGAAGAGGTGAATATCTGTACAAAATTAAAGTTTTCAAGGAAGAAGAAGGAAGTCGATACCAGTTAGGTAACCCACTCTGTCCACTAGGCTTCCCGTAGGGATACTTAATAATTCTTCTCTTATTTCCTGTTCATGTTATAGTCGCTCAGACAAGAAACAGATAAGGAAGACTTTATTCAAGACTTCTCAATAAGGAAGAGAGTGAACTCAACTTTGCTGAAGCAAAATGCTAGGGAGTTTTAAGCACTGGAGAGAGCTAGTAAAAGCGATTACAGCACATTTAGTGGGATGGTTGGTCAGTGTGACTCAGCCATTCATGTTTGCTAGTTGTTGCTCATCCAGCTCCTACTTTCTCACAGAGACTGGGAGATAGGGGTTCTATCTTTCTTGATGATTAGATTTTAAAGGGATGGGTCCCAAGTCCTTGAGAAAGAGATTGCTAAATTGTAGAAGACTTAAACCTCAAAGGGACAGAGAAAGAATTTACAATCACAAGTTTTTTAAAGTAAATACTCTAAGAAAAAGGTCAGAGGCCTACTGTCAGGAAGAAGCATGCATAGAGTCAAGCTGAGGAAAATACTGTATTCTGCTGTATATAATGTACATTTTTTGCCCAAATTTTTGAGGGAAAAATAAGGATGCTTGTTATGTGGGGGGTAGTACTAATTTTGCATCTATATAAATGTTTTTAATTCTTTTATTTATGGTTATGTGTTAAAAGTGGTACTCTAGAAAGCAATAATGATCTCCATATGTTCAAAAATAAATGCTAAAATTCCTTTATAATACAAAAAAAAGAAACAAGTATCTAAATATAAGTAAATAAATAATTGAATTAAAAATTAAAATGAAAGATTTCTTTCCTGAAAGTTTGGGTCAAAAATATGGGTGAGAATTAAACCTTGCAAAATGTGGTAGAAAGGCCATCTGTTCAGTTCCAATGTGCAGCTCTTTGAGAAACACAGCTCAGCTCCTTCCTTGTCCTCAAGCACAAGCGTTCAGTTGTCGAGTCTTCTTAATTTTATCCTCTGCAGTTACAGTTAGGTATTTCTAGTCTGATTCCTTCTGCCACACATTATGTCTGGGTTCCTAAGACTCCAAATGAGTCTTCCTGGCTTTGTTATTTTCCCACTGTAATAAAACTACAATTACTGCATAAATTATCTTACTAAAACAGAAATCTCTCTATAATTTTCCTACACCAAATCCTCATGGTCCATGAGGATCTTATGAATCAAGGTCTGCCTTCCATTTTATTTTCCTTTTTCCAAAGTATTGAAGAGTCAATATTACCTTTAGGTTTATATTCAATTCCAGCTTCTTCAGGAAGTCTTTCCAGACCCTTTCCAAACTCCCCAACATGTCATTAATACAGCAATGATCACTCTCTGCCTTACATTGTCTTTCCTACGGAATTGTTTGATTTTTTTCTAAGCTATGAAATCCTATATGGTAGGTATCCCATCACCCCCACTCTTCACCTGTTTTTAGCGCATTATTATGAAATTGAACTTACAATTCATTCTATTTATGTGTTTGTTCTGTAAACAGTAAGAGAGAATGTTCTGGTAAACTAGTTTTTATCTCTTTTATTTTGAATTAAAAATAAAAGAAAGCAGCCAATCATGGTATGGTTCTGACTATGGTTCTAACCCAATTTGTTTGGTTAAAAGGTTGTTTCCACTCTTTAGACATTTTCAGGGCAACTATTGATATTTACCAAGTGTCTGCCTCCAGTGCCTGAGAACCAGTTAATGGGCTCACAACTATAAATGGTGCGCTGGGAAAAAGCAGTTTTATATAAGTGAGAGTTTTAAAGTTATGTCAGAGGTTTACACTTTTCCTCTTGGATTGGCATTGAACTTGAAATTCTGCCTTTTCCAAACTCAAAGAAGAGCTGACCTGAGCCAGAAAGGCAATTGTTGTAGAATGTGCTAAAAGAGAATAGCCTCTTCAGCTTTTATCTCTGAGTTCACTGGTGCTGACTAATTGCATTCTGCTAATTGCTGTCAAAAAGAAATGCCCGTTTTCTTCTGCCAGCCTGCGCGGGACTGACATGCTTTTTGGCTTGGGCTCACACTTCGTAACAGAATTTACTAATCTCTCTAGAAATGAATCTGACATGGAGATATTCGGTTTGTAATTAAGTGTTTATATTCCTCTTCCTTGCATTCACCACTTTGGTGGCAATAATTTTTTTCCTGTGCATTCTGGCATTTTTCTCTTTAATCTAATAATGTCTTCTTTCAGTACTTCAGGAACTCTGCAAGTTCAAATGGCACCAAATCCCCCTCCCTCTTGTTTTTTGAGCTGCTCTGTCCTTTTTGTATAGAAAGGAGGAGAATAAATCACCTGCTCATTTTACCATACTACTTCTTTTTTGGATTATCATCAAAATGAAAAAAAAATAGCTCATATACAACGCTCAGACCCCTGAAGTCATGTCCTCAGATCTAAGTTTTTTTTAAATACTGAGTTTCACCATGTCGAAATGGCACATTACTGCTGGTCTGCCACTGAATTCATTTCGGTACTGTTTGACAAACATCTCAAAGCAACCTGGAAAATATTCTTCTTACTCCTGAGAAATCTGCCTTGCCTGCACATCAGCTTCCAAATCAAAGCAGGTGTGAGGCACAAAGCAGGTCAATTTGCACAGATGGTATGGAGGTCAAGTGAAAAAATATTACATTTCCCTGAGTTGACAGTTGTGAGCAGTGTGAAAACACCAGTTATAATATCTTGCTAATAGTCCGTTCTGTGTATCATTTATGTGTACTCAGTAGCTCTCCAAAACATTGTCCTTTAGAAATCTAATAACAGGACACAATATTGGAACTTCTAATAATGACACAGGAAATATCAGCCAGGGATGGTTGGCAAAAGGGACTGTTTAAAAGGGTAAAAATAGTAGACCTAATTCATTGAGTTCTGTGAAAGCATATTGTACAATTTTTCATTACCAGACAAATAGCATTATATTAATTATTAAGCCAGGATTCTTAAGGCAGCTGCCAAGTTGATTTATTGAGTTGCTGATACAAAAATGAGCCATTTATAATTAATTGTCCCTACAGCAACCCTTTTAAAAATCAACACATTTTCTTGGATTTATTAACTGATTTTATGAGGCCTTTCAATATTTTCATTTGCTAAGAATCTACAAGAACTGGACACCACACACATTTTGCTAGAAATGTGACTCAAATATCAGTATCAAATTACTGAAATTTAAAAAATTTTAGTTATCATTCCAGAAATCCATTAGATCTTCCCAGAATCATCTGAGATTTGCATCCTTGCATTAGCCACTTCCTGCTTGCTTTATGCTCTTTTGGGTCATGTGCTCTGAGCAGCACTGTCTTTGGCTCAACATCACATGTGTGCAGTGAAGCATCACAAGATTTCTTCAGTTTCAGAGCTATATTAAGCTCTAAAACCTACTTTTGGAAGCCATCTATGTATATCGTTGTTAAAACAGGCACTATTCCTTCACCACAGATTATTCACCATGGGGGATAGAGGGAAATAGATCTCACTGAATATAAGCGAAATGCAAATTAGTACGAAGTCACGTGAGGCATGGAAGTAATCTTGGCCTTCCATATGGTGTGAGAAGGGACAATTAAGCACACAGTCCAGGAACTGAACTTCACAGAGGCAACCTGAAGCACAAAATATTTTTACCGGTAAGTATGACTATGAAAATGGGTACTTTTACTAGTGAGTTCACTCACCAACCCATAGTCTTGAAGAAAACCTCATTACCACATCATAATCACTTTTCATCTAACTGTACTTAGACCTAGAGATTTTGTAGCATGTTCACACATCCTGTTTAAAAAATAAAATACAATGGTCACTAAAATCTTTCATAGTGGCATTCCTGGTATGTTATTTTTATTCAGCCTTTCCATGGAGGTGTGTTAATGGTTCAAGACTATAATGAAAGAGAAATACTTTGTCTTTTAATGAGAGATGCTTACTAAGGTGCTCATGTGCTCAATTTTAAACCAGTCTTTCATTCAGTCAGCACATACTCAATTTATTTAAAAGTGCTTTAATATCGAGAGAGAGACAGACAGACAGAGACATTGGTGCATCTAGATATTTCTTCTTCTTAGAAGACTTGGGAATAGTAGTACGGCTACATAGAGTCAGTTACAAAATAATACTCTTACAGCCAGGATGAATCACCTCTGAGAGCACAACAGAATGGAATGGAAATAGATATTGTAACTGGGCAGATGTAAACTTTCATATTAATCCCACATATTACTTACTAGCTGTGAGCTTTTAGATAAACTGCTTGATCTCTCTGAATCATTTCTTATGCTGAAAAATTAAGTCAAAACTTTTCAGTTTTATGTGTAGGTATGTGGATGCAGATACAGCACTAGCTGCAGGAATTTGAGCATTTCACACAAAATCTTCTTTAATGTTCATAGTAGCCCCGCAGCTAGCTAGTCTTACAGTTATTATATTCCATTTTACAAAGAAGGAAACCAAATTTAGAGGACAAAGACCTTGCCATAAATCAGTGAGTAAGTAATTATTGAATCTGAGATCTGTATGTAATGCCTTCACAATTTACCTCTAGGCCATGATGTATGTTTGGGTTCTGTAACTCCTAATGCAAAGAAATTTCAATGGCTCCAGTCTTTAACTACAAAAAGAGATTAAGATAATTGGATTTAAATTCTAAGGACCATAATACAATACTGACAGTCTTTGGAGCCAAGTAATAGTACTATTTCCAGCAAATGGAACTTTGTAGCAACATAAGAAGACCTATGGGACTGAGAATTTCATATTGTCAGGCGTGCCGATTATGCAAGATTGTAATTTAAACACAAAGGGAAGAGAGACTAGATGAGATTTCACAGACAGATGCAGTAGTGGCTGGTAAAGAAGTTACCCTATCATTGTTTCTGACCTTCCCTGGGCAGATTCTTTGCACAAAATCTTATTTGATCTTCAAAATAATCTTATAATCTAAATAAAGTTACCTCATTTTAGAGATGAGAAAACCTAGACTCAAAAGGTAACTTTCCCAAGGTTAAAGAGTTGTCGGTAATAAGACCAGGCTCTTTTTAAATCATCAAGTACTAGATAAGAATTCCAGTTTCTTTCAGCAGAGAGCTAGGTACAGTCTTTGCCAGTAGCACCAGGGGTCAGCTGTTGGAAGAGCATAGCAATTGTCATTCGTTTTCTTAAGCCACTTTCATTAACTGGCAAGAAAATCTCTACTCACTTTGAATTGATCTTCAATCACCTTCATGGTTCTGGCCATGGGTTTATCTAACTACTCTCGAATCTAGTTTTACTTGCATATTTTCTGGATGGTAGAACATTCCAGAATTTTTACTACCACTATGAAAAGAAGTGTTTTATCTTTTGGTTCCAAAAATTATTTCAAGGTGTTGGTATAGATTTAGGGGTGGCAGCTAGGTCAAGAAGATAATGATGAAGTTCAGGAGACAATGAGTTTTTTTCCAGTGTATTACTCAGAATAAAAATATTAACTAATATATAAGAATTTGTATTAGTTCCCCAAGCCCAATTCCTCCCCAGGTGCTATAATGGTTGTCAAATGGTACCTGCACACACAGTGGAGAGAAACCCCGAGATCAGGAAACTCAGTCTTTCCTAAGGGCAGTAAGCATGCCTGACCTTTGCTCTAGATGAAGTCACTATCACACGATACTGGACATTAGGAAAGCTTGCCTGAGTGACACTGTGTCTTCCAAGGCTCTTTGCTATGCAGACATCTGTGAAAAGATAGGAACAAAGGCAGGCAGTGTTTCTGCCATTGTGATGTTCCAAAGCTTGAGAAACTCATAAAAATTTATATCCCAAGAGTGACTAAAAAATACATACCCCTTCCCTTTTGGTCTTTTTCTATAAACAAATATACAATCAAATATATACAGCTGACCCTTGAACTGCACAGGCTTGAACTGTGCAGGTCCACTTATATACTAATTTTTTTCAGTGTATACAGTACTATAAATGTATTTTCTCTTATGATTTCTTTAAATAACATTTTCTTTTCTCTAGCTTACTTTATTATAAGAATACAACATATAATACATGTAATGTACAAAATATGTGTTAATTGACTATTTATATTATTGGTAGAACTTCCAGTCTACAGTAAGTTATTAGTAGTTAGGTTTTGGGGGGAGTCAAAAGTTATACATGGATTTTGGACTGTGTAGGGTGTCAGTGTCTATAACCCCATATTGTTCAAGGATCAACTGTAATTATAAATTGTGATAAAAATTGAGAAAGAAAAAGAGCAATGTGCTATTAGAAACAGAAGCTTGTGAGTTAGATTGAGGAGGCTCAGAAAAGCCTAACTGATAAAGGAAATTTTAACCTGAGCTATGAAACAGAAGGTAGGCAAGTAGAGTGGGGGAGAGAGCATTTTACATAGCATGGCTTTGAAGGTCCAGAATTCAGAGAAGACAGGAGGTGATGATGGGAGATACAGTTCAATGGGTAGATTACTAGATTTAAAGAGCAATAAGAAAGCGACTCAAGGGTTTTAATTCGGGAGTCCAGTCATCAGGTTTACGTGTTTAAAGATGGTTATGCTATATGTGGGTAGCTTAGGGAGAGAAAATGGTAGAAGTAAACAAGGTAGGAAGCCGCTGAATGATTGTCATTTGGCAAGGATATTGCGGTGGAAACGGAGATACGTGAGGCTCAGGGCTGTCTTCCTGCTCTAACCTCTTATTTTCAGGATTTTTACAAAGAGTTGAGTCTGTTTTCATTTTTCTGGTACCTTCCCAATTTTGCAGGTTACTCTTGAACAGAAGTAGTATACACACAACTTATAGGAAAGCCAAGTCTCACTAACAGGTGGGATCTGCAATCCATAGTTGTTAGAATATTATAAATCTTATTGTTGGCAAAGAGCCCCAGGTTAAGTCCAATTTGTATAGATTTTTGGCTTTCTGGTGGCCAAAACTAACTATTTTAGATCTTTAAATCTCATTAAGTAAATGAATTCATGCATGAATGAATATATAAATGAAGGCATGAAAGATTCATGATCAGCATCTTGTTGTGAAAACGCCAAAGGAACAGGATGGATCCCCACCCACAAATACGGTTCAGATATCAAGACTGATGACACCACACTCACATCATGAGTGTTTGAAAGATTTATTATTCACATAAAGTGTTCTGGGCAGTCTTCTCAGGCTGGTCCAAAAGTGTCCTGAGAGAAAAAGAGACTAGCTTGGGGTTTTTATATGACTAAGGCTGGGGCTGCAGTGCAGGTTCTCAGGAATTTCCTGCTGGCACCAAAGAAATACTGGGACTTCACCTGCTTGTCAGATGCGGAGCAGAAAAGAAAGAAGGAGGGGTGCGACTTAAAAAGTTATCAGCAGTCAAAAATAAAAAAGGTAGAGTTGGACTCTTTATTAAACTTGTTTACTAGAATGAAACTTGAAAGAAAGCAAGAAAATGATGTGTTTTTATTGAGGAATAGGAGTGTTCACTAAATATAAATATAATGTAGACATTTTTTATATTAAATTTCTAGTTAGCGAAGTTTACATTGAGATAAAATATCTCTTGGTATCTTCACAATTAATAACCATCTTGCATAACAAATTTCATCTTGCTAGCTAGAAATTAGTCTATAAATAACAAAATTAGGATCACTAATTCCTGTAATAAAATTACATTTGTATTCAGTTAGGGGCTCTCATTAAGATTGGATGGACGTTCAGCATGAACACCAGCACACCGTACTCAAAAAATGGGGGCGGGAGGAAAATCCTCTAGTGATATCTCTTTCCGAAAGCTTAATAATCAAAGTGGGCACATTTAAATAGTTCACCTTTTTCTTGGCAGTAAACAGGTTTGGCAAGACTGGACCAAATTCAACGTGCCCATCATAATCAACTTAATAAAAGGAAAGAAATGGGAAAAATGCTCAGAAAAAAGACAATGTATAAAATCTTGAAGGAAAAATAAAAAAATATTTTTAGAAATAGAACATATGCTCAATTACAGCCTGACAATAGACACAAGCTAATTAGATGGAACATTTCCTTCAGCACATTTACATATTTGAAAAATAAGATCTCTATTTTTTCCCAATATGAGAATATAATGAGAGTTTATATTCTTACAGCAATGGGCCCATCACAACCTGTGATTAGTCAGGAACTGATTTTCTAGGTTGGGGACTATTCATTCCCATTGCTTGTCTCCCTCCTCCCTTTTGCTTCTTGCCTTTTGGCTGCTTCCTTGCTCATTAGCATTTACTCAGTAGCAAGTGTCTAAAAACAGAATAATAAAGGAAATGAAATTCAAATGAGTCTGTTGGCTACCTTCTAAGCATACCAGCTAAAAGAATTAATTAGGGTAGAGGTGGTTATACTGATATCCTAAAATGATTTCACTTTTCCATGCTATTGCCCCTCAGTAGCATAGAAAGTCAACAACTAGTTTCCTGTAACTGAGTGAAGACCGTTGTCTCTGTACTCCACTGGACATTCTATGGAATTATAGATACTAGTTCAGTGATTGTCTAACTTTGGAAGAAAGAAAAGCATAAGTGCATAATTACAAAACCTATCAGGTATTAGATAAGGAATAGTCAAATAGATACAGTAATCATAGTAAGTTGACAATTTGGTGATTTTTGAAATCTTAATTAGCATGAATAGCAAAGAATACTTGCAAATATTTGTGTGGAAAATACTTTCGCAAAGAGAAATACATTTTCCCTCTATTTTATGCAAGACAACCAACTTTTTTAAAATTAAATTTATTAGGGTGACATGGGTTAATGAGATTATGTAGGTTTCAAGTATACATTTCTATGATGCATGATCTGTACATTGTACCATATGCCCCACCCAAAGTCAGATAATCTTTTGTCCCTATGTATTTGACCCCCTTTACCTCATACTGCCCCCCTTGCCCACCTTCCCTCTGGTAACCGCCATACTGCTGTCTATGTCTCTGAGTTTTTAAGACAACCAACACTTGAAAGGTGATATTAGGTACCTGTCATTTGACTTCTTAAATATTCAACTTAATCAAATGCAGCACAATTCAGATGTACTGATAAGTGAAATTTTAAAGACTAAGAAAATATATCCTAAAAAAGAATGGGCTCCATATGATCCAGCAATCACACTCCTCAGTATTTACCCAGAGAAACTGAAAATCTGTCCACACAAAACCTGCATGCAGATGTGCTAGCAGCTTTCTTCAGAACTGCCAGAATTTGAAAGTAATCATGATGTTCCTCAATAGGTGAGTGGATAAATAAAATGTAGTGAATTTAGACAATAAAATAATATTTACCACTAAAAAGAGGTGAGATATCAAGCCATGAAAAGAACATCTTTCTTGGAAAAATTCTATTTGCTTACTTTTAGAGAGAGGGGAAGGGAGGAAGAAAGAGAGGGAGAGAAACGTCAGTGTGTGAGAGACACATTGATCGGTTGCCTCCCACATGCCCCCAATTGGGGACCTGGCCCACAACCCAGGCATGTACCCTGACTGGGAATCGAACCAGCAACCTTTTAGTTTGCAGGCTGGCTCTCAATCCACTGAGCCACACCAGCCAGGGTAGGAATATTAAATGCATCTTGCTAATGAAATAAATCAATCTGAAAAGGCTGACTATTGTTACAACCTCAAATCCAGTGACCCTTAAAAAACATGAAATTTGAACTGTGCAACCACTTATTCATGGATTTTTTTTTTTTCAGTAAATACTTGTACTGTTTTTGATCCGTGGTTGGGAGTCTGCTGATGTGGAGATCCAACTATATGCTTTGATCTATACCAGTTTATGAAGGGGACTTGAGCGTCTTCAGAGCCAATCCCCCATGGATACTGAGGAACAACTAAGTTTTGGGGAAGTCAAGTATACGCAGATTTTCAACTTCACAGGTGTTGGCAACCCTAACTGCCACGTTGTTCACGAGTCAACAGTACGTGACACTCTGAGAAAGGCAAAGCTGTAGAGGCAGGGAAAGGACCAGTGGTTGCAGGGGTTGGGGAGAGGGACAGTTGACTAGGTAGAGCACAGGAGAGTTGGGAAGCAGTGAAAATACTTCATAAGTTATTATAATGATGGATATATCTCATCACACCTTTGTCCAAACTCATAGGATGAACAACACCAAGAGTAAACCCTAAGGTAACTATGGATATTGGGTGGCTTATGATATGTCAATGTAAGTTCATCAATTTTAACAAATGTCTCACTCTGGCAGGGAAATTTGATAATAAGGGAAGATATGAATGTTCTGGGGCAGGAAATATATGAGAAATCTCTGTACCTTCTCAAATTTTGCTGTGAATATATGACTGCTCTAAAAAAATAAAGTCTGTTGTAAAAGGAAGGAAGGGAGGAAAGAAGGAAGGTAGGTTGTAAATTGTTGCCACTTGTTAAGATATATTTAAATTTGATATTGTTTAAAGATTTTGAGAAGTGGGGTGTCTAGGAGTAGGCAAACCCCATGACATAGAAGGGCAGATATGCCCACAGTAAAGAAGGGAAAGATCCAGAGTAAGAGAAGCTAGTGGTCAGGATCTGAATTATAGTTTAATATTTTAAAAGTGATCCTCTTGGGTATGTCAATAAAATTGAACAGCTAGAATTGAAAGAATATAAAAAGTTAACCAGAATTCCAGAGGACAAAAAGAATAGACATCAGATTGTTTTGGATAAATTGACCAAAAGGATACTGTCTCAGGATGATGTAACTTCCTTTGGTATTTGAATTTTTTTCACTGTAGACCCAATTTATCTTAAAACCTAAATAAGTGAAAAACCAAATATTAAATTTTTTGCTATCCAATTTTTCTTTTTAGAAACAGAAGGGTAGAAAGTGTTATTTTTTCAAGTCAAACATCATCCCTTACTCTTGCCCTTGGAGAAAATGCAGCACACATCTGTGACTCCGAATCTTTACTCATTCACAAGAAGCTACTTTCTGCTTATTATATCTTCTCTCTATCATCTGGTATTCCCTAGATAATAATTTTTATAGTATTCCAAATAATTAATTTAAACCTCAAGGGTACATTTTCTAGATCAGCTTTATGCCTATATAGCCACTATTTTTACTTAACTTTTAAATTTTATTTGAAATTAGGGAGAATGCCATTTTTATTTATGCAAAATATTGCTCATTGATTCACTTTTCACCTGGCAATTTTATGCAAATTTTCAAAATGTATAAACTCAGATTCCTTCCCCATTGCCATGGATCTGCTTAGGCACCTTTTCCCAATACTCTGGAGAGGGGCTGAGAGCAGGTTTGTCACCGGTATTTTCTGTCCTTTTTATTGTGTTTGCCATACCCCTTGCTGCCATTTAAGATGATTAATAGTGAACGATAGCATTTGAAAGAGGTCAGATTCAGTACTCACAAATGTTTTGATTGCATTTCCTTTTCATATGGATCTCTACCTGCCAAAACTTAAGCTCCAGGGATATAAAGAGGAAGACAGCACAGACCTTTCCTCAAAGAAGTCTTAGTTTTATTAGGGAAGAACAATATGTAAACAAGTACTTGCAAGATATTTTAAAAGCAGTTATTAAATATATTGCTGTATTGTCATTATTCATGTAGCTATATTATGTCTCCCAAGATATTATCTGAGAGAATGGTTCTGCCTGTTCATTTAGCCTCTGAGAGTGGTTAGTACAGTCCTAACCAAAGGTAGATATTCAGTAATTGTTGAAGAGCCTATTCTACCCTTAATCAAACTTAGTTTATTAATATTTTTAAGTACAACACATCTTTTTAAACATGTTTAACTACCTTAGAAGTGCTTTTCTGTCGTTATGATTCTGTGACTGTACTCCCCGTGGGAATAACCAGCATACAGAATGCACAGCCCCTGTTTCGTCACCTGCCTAGTCTGTATCTCACTACCTTCATTCAGTACTCTGACCCAGGCTACATGTTCCATTTATGGACTTTGCTTTGTTTTTTCTGTTTTTTATTTATTAAATGTATTGGGGTGACATCGTTTAATGAAATTATTTGTCATCTGTATGTTGCATTGCGTGCCTACCAAACAAAGTCAAGCTCCTTCTGTCACCGTATATTTGACCCCTTTTACCCTTTTCTACTCCCCCACCTCCCATCCCTCTGGTAACTGCCATACTGTTGTCTGTGTCTCTAAGTTTTTGTTTGTTTGTTTTTCTTGTTTAATTATTTGTTGCTTTTAGTTTTATATCTTACATATGAGTGAAATCATATGGTTCTTAACTTTTTCTGTCTGACTTATTTCGCTTAGCATGATATTCTCAAAATATATCCCTATTGTTGCAAATGGCAATATTTCATTTGTTCTTATGACTGAATAGTATTCCATTGTACGTATGTCCCACATCTTCTTTATCCAGTCATCTATTGAAGGACACTTCTGTTGTTTCCCGTCTTGGCCACCGTGAGTAATGTTGCAGTGAACATGGGGTTGCACATATCTTTGCGAATAAATGTTTTCAATTATTTTGGGTAGATACCCAGAAAAGTGGTTGCTGGGTCTATTCTTAATTTTTGAGGTGCCTCCATACTGTTTTCCGTAGTGGCTGTACCAGTGTACATTCCCACCAGCAGTCAATGAGGGTTCCTATTTCTCCAGAACCTCCCCAACACTTGTTTCTGCTTGTTGGTAATAGCCATTCTAACAGTTGTGAGGCAGTATTATTATTTTATAGTTTTTATTTGTATTTCCATAATAGCTAGTGAAGTTGAGAATGGGTTCATAATATAGCTGTTAACCATTTGTATGTCTTCTTAGGAGAAGTGTCTGTTCAGATCCTCTTCCCATTTTTAATTGGATCCTTTGGTTTTGAGTTACATGAGTGTCTTATTTATTTTGGTATAAAAATCCACAACATTCTTATCTACTAACAATGAAATTTCAGTTAAAGTAACAGAAAAACAATTCCCTTTTGCAAATGGAGTAATAAGAATAAAATACTTATAAATCAACTTAACAAAGGATATGAAGGACATATACACTGAAAACTACAAAGCATTATTAAGAGAGATTGAAAAAGATACAATGAGATGGAAATGTTATAGGAGAAACTCCCAGAAACTTGATTCTTCTTGCCAGTGCAGTAAAGAATTAAATCAGACTGTCTGCTAGTGTGCAAGTAAAGTGTATCAATGCTAAGTTCTAATGGGAAAGCAAAAGCAAGCGTTGCTACAGTAGGGGTGGCATAGGCAGGGTGGCCAGAGGCTGGCTTGCCAGAGGCCCTCCGTGCGGCAAAAATAGCCAAGAGATTGAGTCCTTTGTTTTGAGGACTTATAGAGTTGGTGAAGTGGGGTGAAGAAGTTACAGTTTGATTGAAGGGTAAAGGTGGTGCCAGCCTTCCTAGTGAGACGTGACTACCCAAACATAAGTTTGGGAGTCTGTTAGCCCAAATCCTTTTCATGCTCCAGACTCTGTTTTCTCATTTTGTATATGTGACAGAAGGCAGGCAGTTAATCAAAGCTGTTTTATGGGCTTTTCTTTGGGCTCTGTAGTCCCCCTCCTCTTCTCCCTTCCAGGCCTTGGGATGAATACAGAGTCTCAAGGTTTTCCTTTTCCCAGCAAGTGGAGATGATACACACAGATTCAAGGGCTTCCCCCATCTGCACTATCAGTTTACTTATGTTGTTCAGAACGCCAGGTAGCCTTATCAGAATAGGCTCAGGATGACTGGGTCAACTGGTGAGCCTTTGCTTTTAGCCTCCTGTGTTAATTCTTTGTTAGATTGCAGTGGTAAGGGCCCTGCCTTTATTTCCCTTCTGGCTGCTCGTTCTACCATAACAGAAAGCTTTACCATGTTCATGGGTTGGAAGAATCAACATAGTTAAAATGTTTATATTACCCAAAGCAATAAGCAGATTTAATGCAACCCCCGTCAAAAACCCAATGGTATTTTTTGAAGGAATAGAACAAGAATAGAACAAAAGACCCTGAATAGCCAAAGAAAACCTAACAAAAAAGAATGAAGCTGGAGATATCACATTGTCAGACTTCAGATTTTACTACAAAGGGCTTTGCTTTCATTGAGGCCTCAAAGTGCAGGTAATTTTCAGGTCTGAAAATCTCCCCAAATCTTCTACCAAATCTTCCAATTTTATGACAACTCCAATGAAGGGAAACACAATTTTTGTGTCCCTGCTTCTGTTCTCCCTCTACAATCTAATCTATTCAGAGCTGCCAAAGAGCCCTATATCTCCAATAACTAAAAAATACCTGGCATACAGTAAGTCAATGAAAGAATAAATTATAAGGCATTGTTTCCATTTTTAGACAGTTCTAATTGTTATTTAAGGTTATAAATTTAAAAAATAAGAATATACATTAAATAATATTCAACTAGCTTTTGTTAGAAAAGTAAAATCTGCATGTGGTAAAAATTAAAATGTTACAGGAAGGCATCAAATGACTGCCAAAGGGGGTCTTTCCTCGCTCTTGACCTACCTAAGGAAAGATTTGCCCTATGAGCAAATTCTGATTCTGTTTTTGCCTTCACTCACTCTGCTTCTAAAGAAATATGCTGGTAAACATTGTAATGTTTATCATATTTATCATAATTACCAAATGATCACATTGGTAAATTTGACAAGAGTGAGAAGGCATGTTTGACTTGCTTCTACTCTCCTTATTCTGCTTTGGATCTTTCCATCTGCAAGGAACATTCTGACCACTGGTTCTCTAGGGCGGTTGCTCCTGCAGTTGGTAAGAAATTGGGAAGAGGAAGATGAGGGTTTCCTTAGCAGATCCTCAGACTCTACAACTTACTCCACAGTGACCTAACCCTATATGAAAGTGAGCTGTTTTCTCCTTCATTATTATTTTGTTTCTCAAATTGCTAATGGCTTTGGCAGAGTAGAAAAAATCTGCTATTTATTAAAAATCACTTTGGGGACTCTCAACAATGACAATAACTCACCCAATACCGAACATTGCCTCTATTTCTAAGTTAACATGTACTCGTGTCTCTGTCCAGGGAAAAAACCACATATATAAATGTACATACTACACACATTTATATTTATACCACTTTTTACACAAGTAAGATTAGTAGGCTCGCCTTTCCATTCTGTTCATCATTATGATTTGACACTGAATGTTGTATCTTGGAGAGCCACATGGTATGTCATTGTTGTATGATGGGCTCTGATTAACTGACACTCTGGATAGAATCACCCACTCCATTGTTTTCATAAAACATTTTGAGTAGCCACAATCTAAATCATAATCTGACATATTTTACCACAGCAATGCCTAATCTGGTTTTGTAAATTTATCCAAACCAGCAATTTGGAGCAGGACATTGCAAAAAACCCTTCCCTAAACTGCTCCTTTTTTCTTATACCATTGCATGTAGCAATTTATGTCTTCCAGTTCTTTCTTCCAAATACCTCCTTTAATCTCTTCAACATTTTCTGAGGCTGTAAAAATATTATCACTAGAAAGATCTTACATCAAACTATTTTAATCCCACTCTTCACAGTATCAGAGTAAAGGAAGTTCTCTTTAAGGATAAGATCTAGGTTTTATGCACCTTTGTGTTTCTTATCACAGAAAGAAGAACATAATAGGTACTCATTTCCTTCAGAAAGAACATCCAAAGTGCTTAACACAGTGTTTCTCCACCTTCTCTGTACTTTTAAGACAACTGTCAATAGGGACAATATTAAAATTGCTAAAGGCATTAATGAATCTAATATAATTGTCCTTAATTAATCACAAGATCTATATATAATAGAAAAAATGTGCATTAATCTGGTAGGCATATACAGCCTACCCATCTCTACCATCCAATGTTTTATATCCATGCTGCTATTACTTTAGATACATATTATCCCCAAGGGAACCCTTTATCTAGAATTGGAACTAACAATTTAATAACATCATTCTTTTGTTGGTATAAATTTTCAGTAATGAAATTCAGTAAGGGGATTTCAAAACTATACAAAAGGTTATATACAAATAAGCAATAATAATAAAAACAGACATATTTAGTTCTGTCTTATAATTTTACTTAATCCTCACTCCCACCCCTAAGTGTTTTCTATTGATGCCTATTCTATGAGATAGGAGTTATTACTTCTTTTTTACTAAAGAAGAAAATAAATCTAGAAATATTATTGATGCATTAGCAAGTGGCAAAATTAAGATTTTCACCTAGGGTCATCTAGTTCTTTTTTTTATTGTTGTTCAAGTATAGTTGTCTCCATTTTCCCCCACTGTTCCCCACTTCCCATCCTAAGTCTTACCCCCCCTTTAGTTTTGTCCATGGTCCTTTATAAATGTTCCTTGATGACCCTTCCCCTTCTTTCCCCCATTATTCCCACCCTCCCTCCCCTCTGGTTACTGTCAGTTTGTTCTTTTTTTTTATAAATATATTTTATTGATTATGTTATTATCAGTTTGTTCTTTATTTCAGTGTCTCTGGTTATATTTTGCTTGCTTGTTTGTTTTGTTGATTAGGTTCCACTTATAGGTGAGATCACATGGTATTTGTCTTTCACTGCCTGGCTTACTTCACTTAGCATAATGCTCTCTAGTTCTATCCATTGCTGTCACAAATGGGTGGAGCTCCTCCTTTCTTTCTGCTGCATAGTATTCCATTGTGTAAATGTGCCACGGTTTTTTGACCCACTCATTTACTAATGGGTATTTAGGTTACCTCTAGTTCTAAAAATCTGTACTATTTGGATGAGAAAAGAGAAAGATGAACTGCATGTTAAACCATGTTTTAAAATGTTTAATGACATGTTCCAAAAGCTCCAGATCTTTAAAAAGAAACATAAAGTTAAATTTCCTGTAATTTATGTGCAATTCCATTTGTCTGGGGCCCAGCAAAGCACTTCATACAACCAAATATTTGATAGAGGTCTGAGTCTTCTGTTATATATGCCTAAAGTTCTTTTTTAGCAGATAAATTTTAACAGTTATCAGCAGTTTTCCAAAAGGAGCTCATCTACTAATGAATTTTAAAAATACATTTTTGGAGTAAAATAATGTGTAAGGGACTTTAAATAAAATCCTGCATATGGGAACAGTACCTTTAGTCAAAGACTTTAAAACTTTTTAGAAGGATAAAGCTACACCTTTAGAAAGTTTTCTGTTTTACCACTGAGGTGGAACAGAGGCTCAGAAGAGGCTGTGGCCATATGAGAATCTTTCACAGAAGAGACGGGCTTTGAATTGAACCAGAGGAGGAAGGGTATTAGCAAAGGCCTGGGGTCAGATTGAGGGAAGTCATACGTGTTCGCTAACGTTTGAATAGAGCATAAAAAGCATCCTTATTGAGAGTAACAGAAGAAAGTATGAAGAAGCTGGTGTACATTTTTATCCCAGTTATGATTCTCTCTGTTGCCCGGTAGACATCTTCAATTTATTCCCTCTCAATTATCCTTGGTCTATGACCAAAAATTTTTTAATAATTTTTGAACCAGGATATGTAACCGAGCAAACCGGGGTTCAGCCACATAGTGCCTTGACACATGACCCAACATTTAGTGCTGAATGAAACAGGTTTTTATTAACAGGGTTCCAACCTTGGGGTGGGGGTGGTGTGAGAGCACTCCTGCTCAGAGCCCTCCTCTCCCATGAGAACCAGCACTTCCCTTGCTCCCCAAAAGGCTACAACCAAAACCATGCCCAGAAGTTCCCCTTACCCTTATCTGTTCTTAATCCAGCTGCGCAAACAGCCCTCCATCCCCCCCTGGAAAGTGCACTTGTGGGTTTCAGAGTCACCCTCCTCTCGCAGCAGCTGTCTACTTAAGGCTCTTGGGCACACTGTTCTCAGCCTGCACATAGCCGTTCCAGAAAACGTGTGCCGTGTTACACTGGGTCATGGTGGAGCCCGGGGAGGCACATGTCCCCAGAGAGTGGCTTCTCCGTACACCCTTCAGAGAAGCAGAAGTAGGTCCTCTCTCACTACCAACCACGTGGCTTCCCCTTTACTATGTAGATTTTGGAGATCTGCTGGCGTAATAAAAATGAAAAGGTTTCCCAAAAGGAAAAACAATTAGCTTCTTCCCCACAGCACCATTGTCTTTTACATCAGTATTAAGCAACTCTTTTTTTTCTTTTGTAGCTTATCATTTTGTGAAACATTTGCTTGCACAATACTTTATTGTTTCCCTTGTTGCACGCATTGGGAACAATGGTCAGTTTCAGTTCAGGAGAGCCTGGGGGATCTTGGCTTTCTGAAAGCAGACTCAGAGGTATCATTGTGCTCAGCAGATCTCAAAACAGGCAGAAAAGAGCTCAGGGGTCACAGAGGCACAACTTCTGCTGATGGAGGCCAGGTGGGTGCGCACTGGGCGGTGTGTGTGAGGGTGGGAGTAGATTTCACTTACAAAAACAAAACAACTACAGCAAAACTATGTTTCTTCAGATTTCTGCTTATCTGGGCACAAGAAAGCAGTCCGCGTTTTCCAGGGAATCATTCACAATATTGGCATTATGTACCTACCTGATCTTACAAATTTCAGAAGTCCAGATGGGCACTCTTACTCACCGGTGTGTATAAGCAGCAGGATGTGTGGCCCCAGGCCTCACGTTCCTTTATTCTATTGACATTTATTGACTTAGGCCTTTGAAATATCCTCAGTCTTCAGCCCAGAAATCAAAGACTCCTCTTGGTGTCAATGTCAAAGCACATTTTTAAATTAGAGAATCGTGAACTTCTGCCCTTTCCTGCTTCTTTTCCCAGCATACAAAATTTAAAAGTGTCACCCTATGAGGCATTCAACGTTGTCATCATCAAAGTAAATGTATAAGTCCTTTTCAGGACTATTCACTGAACTGACATTTCCTTTCTCTTTCAGAAATGAAAATAGAGTGTGGCACAGAGACTCAGATAATACGTGATACACATTGAAATATACATCTATTGATTGACGCTATTTAAAGCCGGGAGGCCCCACCCTGAAACAGACAACGGCCAGTTTATTTGACAACAGAACTCCGACCCACAAGCTCTGCAGCAGGCCGTCCAGAAAGCCAAACACCACGTCTGCAGCCGCCAGTCCAGGACGGTTAGCCCTTGGTCAATAACTGCCAGCTGTCCCTATCTTTGCTCCTAATTCCTACTCAGAAGCAACCAGAAAAAAGCAAACACGTTCCCCTAATCAAGTATGTAGGTGGGATGCCCCACTTCTAGTTGGCCTGCCACCAGCGTCCTCATTTCTACAATGTCCAATCTGGGCATACTTGGAACCTTCCCTTTTTTCACTATAAAGTTTTCCTACTCTCTGTTCTGCCTGTGAGACATCACCAAACTCAAGTGGTGGCAGCCGATCCACTAACAGCCTCTGTGTTTTCTCCTTTGCTTTGTCTTTGTTCATGTCCACAACGTTCTCCTGTCAAGGCCCCAATCAGGCCAACATACGGTCAAACAAACAACTCTGTGGGCACCTTCAAACATACATTAGGTTTTGAAAATAACTTTCAGACACCCAAATCTTATTAATCTTGGCCATTCATCTTAAAAATAATCAGACTAAAGGAGAAATAGTAGCTAAGTCACATCCTCACTCTGACTTGTGCTATTGGTTCCTATTTAAGTTTTTAATATTATATGTTTATTTTGGATTATACCAAAGAACACAACTACAACAATTAAACAAAACTTTAAAAATTTCAACTTTTAGAAGTCAAAGTCACTATGTATGTCAGGAGCTATGGTTCAATGGCACTGTATGGATTTCTCTTGAACAGATGTATGAAGGGGTGCCTAAAAAAAAATGGAATTATCTCCTGGAGGGCGGGCCCCTTGTAGTACAGGCTTCCCCAGCTAGGCAAGTGTTCTAGGAACCCATCTGTGTCAGTTTACCAGCTGACATTGTTGTGAGAGACTGCGTTCTGCTTCAGTGTTTTTTGTTTTTTGTTTTTAAGTTTCTCTCAGTGTGTTTGCCCATTTTACAATGGATGATTTTTGACCCATTTTTGACCTGATTATTTATTTTTGACCAAAATTGGCATGACTCCCTGTGCCCACCCTTATTGTTCACCAGACCTCACCCCAAGCAACTATTTTTGTTTCCTTCAATGAAAAAAGTCCTCAAAGGGAAACATTTTGCTGATGTGGAAAAGGAGAAACAAAAAAACAGCAGAAGCACCAAAAGGCATCAAAAATTGACAAGTCCAAAAACTTTTTGAGCAGTGGAAAAAGGTCTCGATAGGTATATTGCATCAAATGGAGAGTACTTTAAATATGACTGAAGTTTAAACCTGTAAGAATAAATACAGAACTTTTTTATAAATAAATTTTTTTTGCAGTACCCCTTCATAGTTAAAATTTCAATTAGACTATAATAAAACATTTCATGAAAGGTTTGCTTATTCTTTGCTTCATGTTATTCCCAGATGTAGCATCTTTTGACACTGGTATTGCCTTACTTATGAAATACCTAGTATCCACAATTGAACTCTCAAATTATATCAACATATCATGTTTATTCTCTTCTCAGCAGGAATTGTACTCCACAAAATTGTGATGTAATTAAATTCTGTGTTCTAGCACTCAGGATTTCACTTTTTTACGTCCTTTCACCATCCCTTGTCTTCATGCTTTCTCTATTTCCTATTTGAAAACTTGTTCTTAAAT
>VMDR010011623.1:0-28099 GCA_007922815.1 Macrotus californicus | reverse complement strand
TCAGATGGCTGCATCGTCCATCATCTGTGCACCGAAAGGTTGCAGGTTTGATCCCCAGTGAGGGCACACACCGAGGCAGACAATTCAATCCCTGGTGGGGGCACATATGAGAGGCAACTGAGAGATGCTTCTCTTTCACAGCGATGTTTCTCGTCTCTCTCTCCCTTCCTCTCTCTCTCAAATCAATGATTATATCCTCTGATGAGGATTTAAAAAAATAAAACACAACAACCAATCAAACCACACAGCACTCTGTCAAGAGTGGTCATTCAGTAGTGACACAATGAGCTGTGAAAAATTTACTGCTGGCCACAGACACAATAAGCACAGGTGGAAATTCTGCAATTCCAAGGATACAGTTTGCCGTCAAATCCATAATCAAAATGTGAAAAAAACTTTCTTTAGTTCTTTGATTATCCCAAAGCACTCACCTGTTACAACATGGCCCTGTTTCCATTTGAAATGAATGCATTCATTCCTTACTGAGCACCTATTGTGTCACAGATGGAATTAGCAGTTGTGTAACACAGCATCCCAGATGATGCGGTGAACGGTTCTTCTGCTTCCCTCTTATATCACCCTGAAGCACGTTACCCTCATCAAGACTCAGTTTCCTTTCCTGTGAAGCGGATAGAACACCTACCTCATGAGTATTATGAGGATATACTAAGGCATTTAGAACAGGGGTGGCTAATTTTCATTATATGCCAGGCCATGGGTTTCTAATCAGTGCGTAAGAGACAAGGTCCCTGCTCTTGAGAAACCTATACGCTAGTAGTGAAAATGTACAGATAAGCAAAGAATTTTAGTTTTTAAGACGTGTCAAACCAGCAGCTATATTTGAGTCACTGCATGGGGGTTGCTGCTGAAGTTTGCAGATTGGTATAACCTGATTCAGAGGTGCCCATGACCTGGCAATTATTGTAAAAAGTGTTCTAGACCCATCCCAACATCTCAGTTCTCCTTAAGTCCTTCTTTCACCTTTTACCCCTAGCACTCAGGGGAAGCTTATAGAACTACACTGGAAGAAAAATTAATCTTGCCAGACTGTCTTATGGCTAGGCAATACCACCACTGCCTCCATCACCCCATACATGCATCTTCAGCACCCAAAGATACCCTCACTAACAAAGATTTTCGAATTATTCACCTTTCGCAGGTCCAGAGACCTGCTGTAGTCCTTACTAAAAGCACCTAACCCTCTAATTAAGCTATCTCAGATCCTTACTTTTCATCTTCTTTGTCATGTTAAATTAGTGCTCAGAAGCCTCTGGCCCACTAGCCAGAAGACTAGTCCCTAATTTCACAACAGAATAAAGCTTTATTTTTTTTCCCCTTGAGCATACTATTGTCTTATGAATTCTGATGAGGACAGAATGCTTTAAAAATATTAACTGTGAAAGCACTTACTACAACGTCTGGCCCACAAGAGAGGAGCCAAAGTGCCTGTTGTTTCTTTCCTATAGATGATTTGCCGTTTTCAGGGCTTACCTCTAAATAGCTTAAGTTTCAAAGAAGCAACTCTCCACACTGGGATGGTAATAAAACAGGTACCTATCGCTAATGTACTCTGAAATTACTTGTTGATTTCCTACCCAAGACCTGTGGGGAAGTAGGAGCTAAAGAGGAGTGTGGCAGGCCGGCCTCTCTTCCCTCTAATTGCTGACTATGGCAAAGGCAACAGTTAAGTCACTAACCAGCAGACCGACTGCACCTCAAACCCATGTGCAGGTCTTTTTTAAGCTTCCTGGCTAACATCCCTGAGACTGTGCTGGGCCATCTCCATGTTGCCACAGCTAACCTCCAGTAACCCCAAGGGTTTTATCACTCCCCCACAAAAACATCAAGCCAAACTGGTTAAGCACTCGCTCATTTCCAGGTTTATTCCAGGGCAAGAAAATGACTAAGGGTTAAGGATCTCAATCAGGAACTGCCTTTGCATTTTTGTCCTAACAGAAAGCATGTGTGTGGACAAAACTGGTGCTTTCTCAGTGTTTTCTTTGTACCACACTATTTTTGAAGCCCCTTCCTCTCTCCTTGCCTGCCCTTCTCTACAACTCTGGGTTGTTGCAGTGCTACCTTTGTACAGATGTCAACAGGTGTTCTGGTGGCTGAAACAGTCTGTGGGGTCAGAGCACCAAACTCAAGGACCTACCATAGTCCTGGCCAGATGACCATGTGTTGATGACAAACAGCACTTTTAAAGCAAACCTACTAAGTGGCCAAACAGAGCTCCATGAGACAGGAAGAAAGCCAGGCCACAGGGGAGACCAAGCTGAGATGCTAAAGAATCATGCCCTCCACTCCCAGTGGTACAAGCAGTTACTACCTCTGCAGAAGGACTAGGACTTTTTAAATATACATATATGAAAATTATACAAGTTTGTAGCTGAAGAAAAAACTGACACCTCTAAATGAGTATTTTAAAGCTATTACTTTGGGGAACCTTTATTCTGATTCCAGAAATACCCTGGCATTGCCTTCGATACTCATGACAAATTCTTTTGACTATATTTAGTGGTGGCAAATGCCAGTTATTTGAGATTGGGTGTCATTTTCAGAAACAGCCAGGTCATTCAGAACTAAGAATCACAAGATGGGGAAATCAATCCTATTTTGGGATAAAAACCAAGGTTCTGGTTATAGTCAAACAAGTTGGAGTTTCCTGTGCACACCTAAAAACAATTTGAAAAGGTAATTTTAAAAATGCTCTGAATAATGGCAATGTTGGTGTCAAATAAGGCATATGCTACCAAGATGACTTTGAAGAGGTTACTAACTTGGATGCACAGTCAGCCCACCCATATCCACAGGTTTTGTATTTGCAGATTCAACCAACTGTGGACTGAAAACAGTTGCTTTCGATCTGCGATTGGGAATCTGTGGATGTAGAGGGCTGACTGAACGCCTTGTTGAATGCCATTTTACATACAGGACTTGAGCATCCGTGGATTTGGGAACCCACGGGGAGAGGGGTATCTGGGACCACTCTCACCATGCCAAGGGATGACATTCTGGAGTCTCAGTATTCTATTTTCACAATCATTAGGAAGACGTTTACAGACAACAAACACACCTAGTATAAATCTCATTTCTGAGTCTCAGGCAGAAACTTAAAAACGCATTCTTAGCTTCAGCTAACTGGTCTTCATGTCTGCAGAGTAGAAGCTAAGAGCTAGTGACACTCTTTACATAAGACTCTCCAGTTTATTAATAACATCTACTAATACGTAATCTAACTGTAGAACATTGTGCACTTGGGGATCTGGGACTCCTACTCTTCTAGGAGTCCTTAATGTAAAACTGACATACTGAGCTGGACACATGTCTATAATATTAATACGATCCCTCTTTACATAGCTCTTACTACTGATGCTTTGAATTTTCTTAGTATGATATACATTTATATCAACTCAGTAATATCTTTGCCATTTTTACTTTTTATGACTTGTTTTTATTCCTATCTTCCATATGAGAGAACTGAGCCAGAAAGATGTTGCCCAAGACCCCAAAGAGTAAACTGCAGAGGTGGGATTGGAAACCTGGCAGTCTGGCTCCAGCTATGTTCTAATACACTATACTGCACAGTACTGCCTCTATGAGACAAGAGAAAACCAGATACATTAATCAAATAATCAATAAGAAAAAGGACAATGAGGAATACTTCAAACTTATGGGAAGCTCCTTCAGAAAGTAGAAAGGAAGGGGTGAAGTGAGGCCAGGACAAAAGCCACATAGAGCAGCCACAAGAGTTCATGGGCAGCCTAGGGATGGGCAAAAAGGCTTTGCTCTAATTTATTTAGAGAAAACAGGAGGCAGCTGGAAAGACCCGGGGGGGGGGGGCGTTATGAAGAACCAGTTTTCTGGCACTGTTTTCTGTACATCAAGTCCTTCCTTGGTTACATAAAAACCACATAATTCAAGATTAATAAAAATAAAACTCCACAATACTGTTAACATGACATTTTATGTCCAGTCCACAACGCTTTGTGGACTTTGTTGGCTAGTAAATAGATATGCTTAATAAATCAAAGTAAACTGTTTAACACCAGGCAGGATAAGTGCAATGATCTACCTAGTATCGCCAAGGAAGCCTTCAGAACGCACTACCCTTAAAGAGGGGATATGTGTGGAAGGAGGCAAGTGAAGAAGCCCTTGACATGTCTTCCCTCCATTAGAGAACACCAATGCCACCCCAAACGTAACCTAACAGAAGCGGAAACTGAGTCTCATGAAGTGAAAACGACTTGAAAGGTCCTCTTGACTCCAAGCCGAGTGTTCTTCCCACTTGTGCAGACTGATTCTACCCTCTTCCTTGTAACAACCATTCAAGGCAAAAGACACCATACTGATTTCAAAGCCATTCAGAGAACCTGAGCACGCACCAACCCTACAGGGGAAAGAATTCCTCTATCAGAACTTCCTCGTGCTTTAGTTTAGACCGGTTTCCCCTCCCTGGGCCCTTGAGAGATGTCCAGAAAACATTCGAGTTAATGCTCCTAAAATCTGCAAAGTATCAAATGAATGAGGCAACAGACACTCTCAGGGTGCTAAGCTTTACATTCCAGGACAGGACAGGGCAACAGGAATTTTAGGTCCCTGTTAAGCAGCGAGCCGTCCCCGGACCCTATCTATCCCAAGAAACCTGAGCCCATAAGCAAGGCGCGTGCGAAGCTCGGCCGCCAGGCCGGCCGTACCTACTGCAGGTCCCCCGCCGAAGTGCGAGGGATTCGCGGAAGCCCGCCCGGCGGGGCGACGCCCATCCCCTGGGCCCCACGCGCGTGGGGATGCTGGGGCCGACCCAAGCATTTTCTCTCTTCCCGGCCCACCGTCAACCCTCCCGCCACCGCCCACCCGTTCCCCGACGCCCAGCCCCGCAGGTCGCCGTTCCCCTGCCTGGCTCCGCCCCACCTTCCACCGCAGCGCGGGGCGCGGTCACGTGAGGCGGGCCGGTAGAACCAATGGGCTGCCGCTGCCGAATGGAAAAGATTGTCTGACCCCCGTTACGTCACGAGGCTGGCTGGGCGCGCGCCGCTCTTCGGCCCTCCCACCTCGGCCCGCTCTCCGCCCCCCCCCCCCCCCCCCCCCCCCCCCCCCCCCCCGCCCGCTCGCCGCTGCGCAGCCAATCGCCGAGTGGGAAGCAGCCCGGCTGGAACGCGCGGGCGGGGCGGGGCAGGGTGGCGGCCGGCGGTGCAGAGGCGGGGCGGGGGCGCAGAGTGGGCCCGCCGGGGTGAGGAGCCGCGCTGGGGAGTTGCATCCGCCCGTGTGGAAGGAGCGTCGGCTGCTGCCGCCGCCGCCGCCGCTGCGGCCGCCTCCTCGGGAAGAAGCGGCTCTCCTGCCGTGCCCGGTTCGTATTCCCTAGTCCAGCCCCGCGCCGCTCCGTCCGAATCCTCCACCCGCCGAGTTGTGAAGGGGTGCGGGTGTGTGGGGCGCGGCAGCCACGAGCGTGCGGTGGGAGGACGGGCGGCGGGGGCCGGGGAGGGACAGGCCTCCGAGTGCCAGGTGCGCGCGGGGCGGCGTGGCGGCGAGCGGGCCGGCGTGGCGGCGCTGGGGAGCGCCGCGGACTCGGGGTAGGGGCGGCCGCGCGTGTCCGCTGTCAGTGTTGGGACGCGGTGGGGATCCGCGGAAGGGAGAGCTCCGGGAGGGTGCTGGCGGGCGATGCGTCGTCCATGCCCGAGGGTTTCCCCTTACACACACTATGGGGAGCCCGCCGCGGGCTGCCTCTGGTCTGGACCGAAGCCGTGGCCCCGTCGCCCTGGGCGGGCAGCGGGCGGAGGATACAACGCGCCCGAGAGCTCCGCGCCCCGACTGGATGGAGGGACTGGTCCCGCAGCGCGCCTCCACTCGGGTCTGGGTCCCCGACGCCTTGGACTGTGGCTCTGCTTTTCCCGCGGGTGGGTGGGTTTATTTGGTTTCCCTCTTGTCCCCACCCCTTTCCCCATCCATCCTCTTCCGCCCCCTCCCAGCCCAGCCCCTTTCTCCAGGCTGGAGCGAGACCTCGCCCCTCCCCCCCGCCGGCTTCCTCCTCCCCCGCCGCCTCCTCTAATATGCATCTCTGCCTTGCTTTCAATGGGCCGGTGCTGCTGTCGCTGCTGCTCTCCGCGCGGGTTGTGGATGTTGTCGGCTCCGTGTTGTGATGACAGGAGAATGTGTGTGTGTCCCGGGCCCAGACGAATTGGTAGGTATTCACTTTACCTGCGTTGAGTACCCAGGCAGAATGGAGACTGATTCCATGTGTGGATGGTTTTAGGGGGTTGGTGTGGAATTAAGGCGCGAGGTAGATAGAAGAGAGGACAAAGGTTTCCTGGACCAGATAGCTTTGATGCCTTGGTGACTGCTATTTCCAGGTAGGGACAAAAGGAACTAATCAAACAAGTGCTGGCTTGGGGCTTTGTGTCTTCTGAAGGAAACTGGTTTCTTCGTTCTTGGAGCGATAACAATGACGGGAGCTGTGAAATGGCTGGGCAGTTCCAGAAAATGCTGAAAAAATCGCAGTCTTTATGCAGGATGTTTAATGCAATCGGATTACATAAACTGAGGTTCTGACACATTTAATAACTAATAAATTTAGTATAGCATTTTTTTTTTCACTTAAACCAAAAGCCTTGCAAAACTAAAGAGTTCCAGAGTCGGTGCAATGACAGCATTTTCTGATCAATTTGTTTGGTGGGTTTATTGAAGTGGAATCATTTCTTGGCACAGGCTGTGCTGAGCACATCAGTAAGAATGGGTCTCTTTCCAGTTCCTGGTTGCAGCGCATCTTTTCTTATTAGTCATTGGCAAAATCAGTCTTAAGATGAAGATGTTGCGTATAATGTGGCTCAGTCTGGATCATACGATAGGAACTTCGACACTGCTCCAGTTTACCAATAACTATACCTTGTTGCTCTTCTTGGCTTATCAAGAGCTTTCTATTTTATTTATTTAGCTAGTTCAACAAAAGTTGTTTTTATGGGGTTTTTGTTGTTGTTGAGTCACCTGATATTTAGAAAGATACTTTGTGTTTGCTCACTTATGGTTTCTGAAAACATTTGAAGTACTTTGACTTTTAAAGGTACCGGGTCTGATGGAGAGAATATATCACTTGTACTGGTGATGATAGGACGCTTGTTAATTACAGAGCAGGGTTTTTGTGAATTTCAACTTCTCTAAGAATCTCTTTTTTTTTTAAGAATATCTTTTGAAGGCATGCTGGGAGTTGCAGGATTGGGATGCAATCTCAGTCCATATGCTAAATTGAATAAGTGAAAGATATAGTTGATAAAATTCACCCTCTGTGTTCTTGTTTTCAATCTTGAAACCTTTGCTTTGAAGAAAAATGTAGTATGTTATTTGAGCTTTTCATTGCTTGCGGTTTGAGTGTACTGTATTAGTCCCAAGCATTTGCTGCATGACTCAGTTATTTTGCAATAATATTTCATTCATTTTGCAATCAACTAAAAAGCATACATTTTTTCAAAACAAAGCAACGTAAGGAAAGTGCACGTTTGCAGGACTTCTTATTCCTTGATTAGATATCATACAGAGTAGGACAAAAGTAGGTTTACAGTGAGTACATGAAACAGTTTATTCAGAGTTTATTACTAATTATTGTATTATTTCCCATATGAACAGCTGTTCACCTACTTTTGCCCCACCCTTTATAGTGAAATCCTGTTACATGTCTATCAAACTCCTTTTTCCAAAAACATACACATAGTACTTTGATTCAATCTACGTTCCATCAGAAACACTCATTTTTTTTTTTCCTGTAGGATTCTTAAGTTTTAAAGTAAGCACAAATACAAACTTATATAAAGTTATGGAGAAACTCTTTTCATTAAGATTGGCATCTGTTTACATTTTTAATAATAGAAGATCTTTATACAGAGCATGGTATGAGTTAATGTGCTTTCTGCATGCAAACCTAACGAGATATGGTTTGTCTGGAAACCAGTGTCATGTGGCCCAACATTTGAGCACATCTCCTGGCTCAGTCATGTATACTTGACCTTTGGATGACTTTCAGGTATTCCAGTCTGAAGTACTATTATTTAAGTGGTTAGTGTTGATAGAGTACTCTTGTGGCATTTTTATTTTTTATTACTGCATTTCAGAATGCTTATTTAGTTATTGATCTTATTTCCAAAATTCTAGTCATTACCTTTTGTTGCTTAATCTTGTCTTTACCTTCGTAAACAAATCCCTACTTAAAAGAGTGCAGTTAAAATGATACTTTCTATCACTTGCAAAAGCGGTTCTGTATGACTGGCTTATCTGATGCTTATTTCAAAAGCAAATAAGGATCAGTTATTATTCAGTGTTTGTTTTTCTCTGCTCCTCCACAACCCACTTACCACATTTTCTCTAATTACTCCTCAAAAGAGGAAACATGAAAACCAAAATGTAATACATAGCTAACACTCTGTGATATTTATAATTTTTTTTCTTCTTAATGGGTATAGCTGATACTAAGATTAAGTTGGTTTTATTTTTCCTTATTTCCTTTTGCTTATTTATTTCCTTATTTAAAGCATTCGTAAAGCCTATTTCTTTATAGGCCAAATGACTACTTTGAGGAAATACCTTAAGAATTCAGGGGAGATATTGAGGAAGAAGGGAGATATTTTTCTTGCACAAATTATCTTAAACTTTTTTATCATGAAGGACACAGTAAAATTAAACAATGAATAAATGAAACGTGCATTTGATTTTAAAGCCTCACTTCAACAAACACTTACAATGTGATCCTTAGTTAGAATCTGTTCTGGTATGTTCAATTACATCTTAGGTTAGCAAGGCCCAAGGAGGTGAGCCAGCTTTTACAGGATTAATCTGGCAAGTTGGTGGAAGAACTAAGTCCCTAAACTCACCAAATTGGTGCAGTGGTCTAGGAAACATTGTTTGCAAGATCCTTCACTGAGGTGTGGGAAGGGAATATTGACATTTGTCTTTATTCATTGTGTATAATTTTTGTGTTATAATGAACATTATATTAATACAGTAGTATATGTGTATACCTTAAAAGTAGTATATGAATATACTTACGTTGGAGATGCATCCTAACACTTTCTTGGTAATAGCTGTGTATAATTAAATGCTGACAATTGACCACAGGTCTAGAAATAGGATGTTCATAAATGGGAAAAGTCTCTGAGCAGTATGAGAGATCCAAGGCCTTTTTTAAGGATATAAAGGGAGAAGGATGGTTGGCTGGGTAGACTGCCACTGTATAATGTTATGTAACACTCATCTCATCTCTCCCCAGCTAAATCTATTATACACTGTGCACAGTTTGTGCTACACAAAGAAATAGGAAAAGAGAAAAGAAAAGCTGGACTACCATTCAATCCTGGGTCCATAAAGGACTAGGACGTGCTCAGCAGAACACACCCTGTAGAAATAGTACATAATGTGGGTATAAAATAGAGTGCCTCCTAGCACCGGGCTTATAAGTAGAGTCATCTGCTAAATATTTGCTATAAAAGCAAAGATAGTTTAAGTAATCTGAAGTATAACTTTGTCTTTGTGTGTACCTGTGTGATTTGCATTGTAGGAATCCCAGTCCGCAGTTCCAGCCTGCCACTGTTCTCTGATGCCATGCCAGCACCAGCTCAACTGTTTTTTCCTATGATTCGTAACTGTGAACTGAGCAGAATCTATGGCACTGCGTGTTACTGCCACCACAAACACCTCTGCTGCTCACCCCCTTACATTTCTCAGAACCGCCTGAGGTATGCACCCCATCCAGCATATGCTACCTTTTCCAGGCCAAAGGAGAACTGGTGGCAATACACCCAAGGAAGGAGATATGTTTCTACACCACAGAAATTTTACCTCACGCCTCCACAAGTCAACAGCATCCTGAAAGCTAATGAATACAGTTTCAAAGTGCCAGAATTTGATGGCAAAAATGTCAGTTCTGTCCTTGGATTTGATAGTAATCAGCTACCTGCAAATGCACCCATAGAGGACCGGAGAAGTGCAGCAACCTGCTTGCAGACTAGAGGGATGCTTTTGGGAGTTTTTGATGGCCATGCAGGCTGTGCTTGTTCCCAAGCAGTCAGTGAAAGACTCTTTTATTATATTGCTGTCTCTTTGTTACCCCATGAGACTTTGCTAGAGATTGAAAATGCAGTGGAGAGTGGTCGGGCACTGCTCCCCATTCTCCAGTGGCACAAACACCCCAATGATTACTTCAGTAAGGAAGCATCCAAATTGTACTTCAACAGCTTGAGAACTTACTGGCAAGAGCTTATAGACCTCAACACTGGGGAGTCAGCTGATGTTGATGTTAAGGAGGCTTTAATTAATGCTTTCAAGAGGCTTGATAATGACATCTCCTTGGAGGCTCAGGTTGGTGATCCCAATTCTTTCCTCAACTACCTGGTGCTTCGTGTCGCGTTTTCTGGGGCCACTGCTTGTGTGGCCCATGTAGATGGTGTCGACCTTCATGTGGCCAATACTGGTGATAGCAGAGCCATGCTGGGTGTGCAGGAAGAGGATGGCTCTTGGTCAGCAGTCACTCTCTCTAATGACCACAATGCTCAGAATGAAAAGGAAGTGGAACGGCTGAAATTGGAACATCCAAAGAATGAAGCCAAGAGTGTGGTGAAACAAGATCGGCTGCTTGGCTTGCTGATGCCTTTCAGGGCTTTTGGAGATGTAAAGTTCAAATGGAGCATTGACCTTCAAAAGAGAGTGATAGAATCTGGCCCAGACCAGTTGAATGACAATGAATATACCAAGTTTATCCCTCCTAATTATCATACACCTCCTTATCTCACTGCTGAGCCAGAGGTAACCTATCACCGATTAAGGCCACAGGACAAGTTTCTAGTGTTGGCAACTGATGGGTTGTGGGAGACAATGCATAGGCAGGATGTGGTTCGGATTGTGGGTGAGTATCTAACGGGCATGCACCACCAACAGCCAATAGCTGTTGGTGGCTACAAGGTGACTCTGGGACAGATGCATAGCCTGTTAACAGAGAGGAGAGCCAAGATGTCCTCAGTATTTGAGGATCAGAATGCAGCAACCCATCTTATTCGCCATGCTGTGGGCAACAACGAGTTTGGGAGTGTTGATCACGAGCGCCTCTCCAAAATGCTGAGTCTTCCTGAAGAGCTTGCTCGGATGTACAGAGATGACATTACAATTATTGTAGTTCAGTTTAATTCTCATGTTGTAGGGGCATATCAAAACCAGGAATAGTGAATGAGTCTTAACCCTGGCGATTCTCAAGTGAAACATTTAAAGGACAGATTTTTTTTTTAAATGTATTTATTTTTATTATTTTTTTTTTAATCCTTAGCCAAGGACATTTTTTTTCATTGCTTTTAGAGATAGAGGAAGGGGAGAGGGGTGAGAGAGAGAAACATCAATTGGTTGCCTTCTTGTATGAGCCCTGACCAGGGATCAAATCCACAACCTGGGTATGTACCCGGACTGGGAATCAAACCTGCAACCTTTTGGTTAATGGGACGACGTTCCAACCAACTGAGTCACACTGGCCAGGGCAAGACAGATAGATTTTTAAAAGATACTAAAATAATAAACATTTCCAGTGGGCCATTCTAAGCATTTACCCATTTGATCTTCTAGCTAGTCAAGAATCCAATTGATTTGGCAGTAGGGTAGTAGGATAATGAGAGTGTTCTGCCTGGCTCAGACCTCACAGTGCCTGCACTTGAGGCAAGTCCGTTCCTATTGCACATGTCATGTGACATTGGCTTCTTGTATCAGTCTGAGAAAATCAGGACTTGGCAAGTAGGATCTTGAATAGGTCAAAAGCAAGGATCTTGCTGGGCGTATTTTCTTGGTAAAAGAAACATTACTGTTTACACTTGCAGGCTCATTTTGTCACTAAGATTCCAGTGTACATGAGAATATTTATTGCATGATTTCCTAGATACACAGTCTATGCATTACTCACATAAATTTGTTTTATCCTGAGGTTTCAAATGCAGTACTTTAAGCCATAAATGACCAAGAACCAAGCAATCTGAATTTGTGTTTGTGCTTATTTGGAATGCTTTTGAAATGGAAAAACAAATTACTCCCTTCTTTACCCAATTAATGTCATTGAAACATTCTATTTTGCCACACACTTGAAAACAACAGAGGTTTTTAGTTTTATGTACTCTTTCTTATATTGATGTCAAATAAAAAAGAATGTTCTTAGTTTGTATTAATGAAAAGCTTTATTTAGTTTGAAATAAAAAGATCTAGAATAAAAAGACGGACATGTGTAACTGTTGTCCTCTTTAGCCACCAGCATGTCATTCTTACGTAATTCCTGAAGGCTTGGCATCTAAGTGTGTGGGTGGTAGGCTGCTGCTGGTAAATCATACTTCCAATTTCATAGTGATAAGAAATTTCATCACTTAGAATTTTAAGGATAACATAAAATAATTTTAAATATCAATTTGGGGAGTAAGCCTTACCTTTGGGTATTGAGACAAGGGAGAAGTTTTTGTTTTTCCCCACTTAGACATAGGTCAATTAAAATATTTGGTTTAGAAATTACTAATGCTTTAAACATAATGTAGCTTATAAATAGGAATGTTGAGCTATACACGTGAGAAATTTTAAAAGGTAACTATTTTGCATGCCTGGTGCTTAATAGATCACTTAGTAGCATCAAGTGTTATTTGCAGCAGTCTCCATGATTATATGCAGTCTCTTCTAATGCCATTTCAAAGTAAATGAAAATAAACATTCAAATTGGCTTTTTGGGATCTTACTTGATTTGCATCAGATGGCATTTTGTTCTTGTGTTTAATGGTGATCTGTGTATAGCTGTGCATATATTTCCATTACTTATTCTAGCAACACTGTTAAAAGAATGATTATGACTCTGTTCATAGAGATTTTAATACAAAACATCATCAGCTTTCCCTTGTGTAATTAGTTGAGGGGTATTTAGTAGTCCTTTCAGATTTTTGTAGAATCTGAACTAGATATTCAAGGACTCCCTATGGACTAGACACTAAAACACCATAGAACTGACTACAAAACTTCCAGTTGAAAAACAGACTCAGGAAGATTGCAGCTCAGAATATCATGTTTGTTTTCTGAGGTCTTTTCCCCCTCATTTTTTGTTTGTAGAGTTTTTTTTTGTTGTTGTTGTTTTTCTCTTCAGCTTGGAACTTTTCTTCTAGGCAGCATTTTCAAGGGGGGAAAGGCTGTACTACATATTTATTTCTAAATGTTTTTACAGAGACTTTTTAAAATGAAATATATAGAGACTGCAGTAGCAATTAAAACCCATTTTCAGGCTACCATTTGAATTTCTCTTGAACACCATCCCGAAGAGTTCCATAGTATGCTTAAAAGTCTCACCTCTATATAGTGCAATAAATACAAATTTAGTTTCCTGTGGTCATGATCAACACAGTAATTCTCACTACATAAGCAACTTGGTCTGTAGGCCAAAAGCTGGTCTACTCCAGAATGAAAATGCAGTGTGGAGTGCAAATTGTTGAAATGAAAGTAATTGGATGTTAGAAATCTGAATGTACTATCATCTGAAAGCACTTGGGAGTTTTATTGTAATTTGTCGTCATTGTGATATCATATGTAGAATTAAAGAAGACATGTAACCTTTCATTGTCTAGCCTTTCTTAAATTTTTTTTTACTATTTAAACCTTCTAACATGTATTGATTCCTGTACTTATATTTAACCAGTGGCTCGTGGTATTTATAATACGCCCTTGACTAGTTGAATGGAATGGTGATGTGGTACGCAGTACTTGATAGAAAAACTGTCTTATAAAAAATGCATCTGTGTGAAGACAAGAAAAGTTTATGATACAGAGAATGGTCAGAGAAATACCCACAGTGAATTAAAATTTCATATCTGCTTTCTGAATGGCCTGTGTTGGTTTTTTAAATTAAATTTATTGGGGTAACATTGGTTAATAGTAATATGTAATTTTTGTGCACAAGATTTTGACTTAACATTCTGTGTACTATTGCATGCTCACCACTCAAAGTCGTAGTTTTTCTTCTGTTACCATGTATTTGACCCCCTTTAACCACTTTGCCCTCTCCCCACCCCCGTTTCTTTCTGGTAACCATTCAGTTGTCTCTATGTGTTGGTTTTTAATGATAGTAAGAGTCATTAGATTCTCTCTGTTGTGGTACATTATGCTTAATTTTAAAATCCAGTAGATAGGTAGAATCTTCTTAAAAACAAGTATAATTTTCATTCAATAAAATGCACAGATTTTAAGTGTTATCATTTGAAATTTGGTGACCACAATCCCAATAAAGATAAAACTTGTATTAGAAAACTCTCATGCCCCTTTCTAGTTAATCCTTCTCCACATAACTATTTTTCTGATTTGTATCACCATAGATTAATGTTGCTTGTTCTAGAAGTTTATATAAGTGAAATCATAAATATGTATGTACTCTTGTAACTGACTCAGTTTTTTGAGATTCATTCATGTTGGCCTGTATTCATAGCCTCTTATCAAGTTGCATTTTATGGTATGAATATATTATAATTTATCCATTGTTAATAAGCATTGTTCTTCCCCTCCCCTTTTAAAGCTAACTTTTAGATTAGCAATTCTCAGAAATACTGTTTGGTTGAAGTATAGCTTTAACTTTGCAAATACAATTACAGGTGAGTTTTCTCTTCTGTACCTTAAAGGGAGGACTTTTTTTATGCCCTTGAAACAAGTGATAAAATTTTTTCATGGTGAAAAGTTTGGAAGGATTAGAGTGGCCTTTGCTATAGACCTCTCTGTACCTCTCCCGCTGAGAATTTTGTTGAGCTAATTAAATGTATTCAATGATTGAGCTAACATCTTCCTACAAGAAAAAGGGCAAACTACACCTTGTTTTTTGATGGTTATGGTTTATCACTCTGTTGCTCTGATTAGGGATGAGGAAGGAAGCAGCTTAATGCTGTTAAATTAGGACTGGGATGGCATGACTGACTTGATAAGATTCACACTATGGAGGATGTATAATCATTATACATGGGAATTAGCACTGAAATGTGGGTGCATGTTATACACGGCAAAACATGGTTAACTCTGCCTGATTCTTATGACAAAATTTATACTTTGGGTCAAATCCTAACAATATACAGCATTCTTTTCTAAACAGCTCTCAAATTATAAGCCTTCAAAGTGAATATATTAATGAGGGAATTCATGCATTGCCTGTGCCATGAATGATTATCCACTGCACATATTTTAAGGACTTATGCTCATTTATGTTCATAAAATATGCAAATACCTGGTTTTAAATAGTTCTAAGATTTTTTGAAATTTATCTTGTTTATCTAAGATTTTCACATTTTTAGGGGCAGGGCCCTTGGGTTTTGTTTCTTTGATCAAATCCAATATTGAGTGAAATATGTTCAATATTATTTTACATTAGAGATATACAATAACTTAAGAAACTGCCCTGGCTGGTGTGGCTCAGTAGATTGAGTAACTGGCCTGTGAACCAAAGGGTCACTGGTTTGATTCCAAGTCAGGGCACACGCCTGGGTTTCGGGCCAGGTCTCCAGTAGGGGGGCATGTGAGAGGCAACCACATATTGATACTTCCCTCTCTCCCTCTCTCTAAAAATAAATCTTAAAAAAAAAAAAAAAAGTGAACTTTAAGAAACCCTCTCCTTTGCTCATCAGAAATTAACATCTCAATCCAGGTGCAGAGAAATAACTTCCCTGTAGCTATAGTTTTATTATATAGTTAAGAGTTTATGAACTAGTTTTTGTTGCAAAGATCTAATAGAAGAAAAGTGCCAATATACAAATTGGCCCCATCACAGGTTTAGCCCCTTCCCAGGGGAAATGGCTTCCTATGTGCCTTGACTCAATTGTCAAGTGAGTCAATTCGACACAAGCAAATTCAAGTTCCCTATTAAAACTTAGCTGAGTGATCCCCATGCAACTCTTGACACCCCCACTCCCTCCCCCGAAGCTCCTAATGCACAGAATGGGAAGAGGGTTCTTTGAGGTCCGGTAGAGAACTGTAGCAGCTATTGGGAAACATCTGGCACCTAGCTCCAAAAGGACAGTACTTCATCTTGGTTCACTTGACTACCCTCAGTAGGTAGTGGAGAGTTTTCCATTTAGACCCTGTCTTACAGTCACACTTCTCTGCTCTTCTAAGCCATACCCAATTCACTGTCTTTCTGCCTGCACACAGACTCCACCAGACTGCACAATCAAATTTTACTGCAGTGCAAGGAGGTCAGTGATCACATTCAGCCTTGTAGAAACCTCAAACCTTGGGTGCTGAGCAACAAACAAGTAGCCAAGAAGAGTCAAAGAACCAAAGATTTTATCTGATTAATCAGTTTGTCTCCGTGAAGGACAGGAAGAGTTTGGTTGGTTGGCAGTGTTGACTGAGGCCAGCCTTCCAGCCTGAAAGCTGTGAAGAATGGGAAATGTGAAACCTGAGGGGGGCGGGGCTGGGAGGAAGAAAAGCTAAAGAAGGAAGAGAATGGTTTTGGCAATGTCTGTAATAATTAAAGGCAGTAATGGGGGCAGGGAGCATCAGATCCTCTGACTCCTTGGACCAGGGACAGGAATGAAAGCAAAGCAGAGGAAAGAAGGTAGCGAGCTGAATGGTGGTGAGGGAAAACATTTTAGAAAACATTTTTAAGCTCTTAAGACATCGTGTACCTTATGTTAGGGCAGCAGCAGTTGGAATGCAAGACAGTTTCCATTAGTATGGACATTTTGTCTCAGTTCATTAGATAAGAGGGAAAAGAGGAGTCTTTGAAACTGACTATACAGAAGGGGATCTGTGATGCCTAGATGGACAGTTTTCTCCAAAGAGCTTTGCTTAGATATTACTTTTTCTGACTTCAAACCTGGGGACAGGTTAAACAGTCTGGCTTGACAAAAACAGATTGCCTCACTAAAGCCCTGGCATTAGAAGAAACAGAGCAGTGAGACAACAGATTGGAGAGAGCGCTTTTCTAAAGCAAGGCCTTGCAACCTTGAAGTCAGTTCCCTGTAGCTCTTGCTTAGAGGGGCTAGGGTGGCATCCAGGTACACCCACACCCTACAGCCATTATAATACTACTAATAACCACAACTAACTTTGTTGAGCACTTAACTACATGCCAGGTCCTGTGGAAAATGCACCATATACATTTTCTCATTTAATTCTTGTGCCGGCTAGTCTGGTCCCTCAACCCTTTCTTCAAGCTATCTCTGCCCTGTTCTGTGTCAGGAGGCTGAACCCTGCAGGGTGCACTTCTCAGGTTCACTTGCCTCCTTACTGCGATTTCCATTCAAGCAATGGGTAACACCAGCAGGCGATGGGAGAGTGGGATGGGAGCAACACAAGTAAATTTCTTCCCCCTTCCCTCCATACTTCCGGCTCCATCTCCCATCTGTGTCCCTCCACACTATAATGCCCTGGTTGGGGTGGGGTGGGGGGGACACAACTCTTCCCCATTCTAGTTCTCAGTTGCTCAGGTAATACTGTTCCTCCCTTTGTCCTTCCAGCCTTCCTGCTAGTGGCTTCCTACTGTTGCTTCTCTCTGGATGCCTCAGCAACCCTGGTTTGTTCCTTCATCCTCCCTCCCACCTCTGTAGGTAATCCATTTATTTGAACAATCTGGTAAAAATCAGTTTCCTGCCAGGACCTTACCAATATATCCTCAAAACAGAGTATTATCTCCCCTGTTTTACCTAGTACACAGAGGCGGGGTCACTTGTACAGTGTCAAACATTGAACAAACACGTATCTCTGGTCAAAGCCTGCATGTTTAATTGCCACATCACACTGCCTGGCCTCTCCATGTACGCAGAATGATCCCTTTGGAATCTAGGTGACCTGAGGACTATCAAGTGACCAATAAAAAGGTGACCCCTTGAGAAGCAGAAGCAAAGATCCTCAGAAGAAGTAGCAAAGATTAGCAGTTAGTCTAGCACGAAGGAAATGGAGCCACCTACAGATGGAAGGAGTGTGCCAGGTGAGGACATAAATGGAATTGGGGTTTTATAGATTAGAACCAGAGGTATCTAGCTTAGCAGTGCATTGCAATGTCCAGATACACAGTTTCTCAGTTCCCCAGTTCATTTGTTGAAATGTTTATTGAAAATTTACTATAGTCTTCGCACTGAGGATAGGTGTTGGGGGTAAAAAGTACAGGCTGCCTTCAAGGAGTTCACAGTTTGTTTGGGAAGACATGTAAAAAACATACCCTCAAGGAATTAAGAATGGTTCAGAAATTGAAAGTGATTAACTCTTCCCTTGTGTGACACAGGGACAAGGCAGACCCTCGAAAGTCAAGGGAATTTGATCAGAAGAAACAATACATGAGCAGAGGTTCGAAAGGTAAAAAGTTTGCTAGGCAGAAAAGGACCCAGGAATGCCATTCCTGGAAGAAGGAGAGCCTGTGTCAAGGCACAGAAACATGAAACCACACTGTGTGTTTGAAGACCTCTGAGTATCTTTTACGTGACTAGAACATGCACTGTGGGGCAGAAAGATAGAAACAGCCAAGAAGAGCCATAAGGAAATACGTGACCGCAGTACCCCTGTACCCAGTGCACCTTTAAAGACAATTATTTGAGAAGGCAAAGACCAGCCAAGGCGATCGTGGGATGCAAGAGTTGGGGGCAGGGGTGGGAGGAAGAAGTGCAAAACAAGGCCAGACAGAACCACGTCAGGCCGAGATCTGGCTCACAGGTGAGAGTGGACTAATTCTAAATAAGGAGGGTTGGGGGTTCAGCAAGAGAACAGCTGTGTGATTTACATATTGCTGTTAGTCATTCATGTGTCTGTAGTCACATTTAGTAACCTGGTATGTAAACCTATATGTTTAGTTCAAATATGGTCATATTTTTATGTCTCTCAATTTCTCGGTTACCACCACATAGCACACGATTGCTGAACTCTACGCAGGTATGGGGCAACTTGACAACTGAACTCGGGTAACCTAACCAGTCACCCTTCAGATTCTTGGACAATGATACCTCAGTCAGACTATCGGCCACCAGTTGGTTCAGTCAAATCTAGCAAGTGTTTATTGGGCTTCTTGCTTATTTTACGTACTTGGGATATGTGGTAACCAATTGCTTTGTGTGACCATTTGAATACAACAGATGTGATGGGCTGCCCCTCCTGAGACTAGGTTATAAAATACGCTGCAGCTTCTTTCTTGGGCACTGTCCCTCTCTTCCTCTAGGATCACTCACTCAGGGGGGAGCCATATTACGAGCAGCTTTATGTTGTAGAGAGGCCCCGAGGAAAGAGACTTGGCAGGAGGCCAACAGTCATGTGAGTGAACTTGGAAGTAGATCTTGCATCTCCAGTCATCTCCTAATGCTGCAACCGTGGCCAACAGCTTTGAATTACAACTTCATGGGAGACCCTGAGCTGTCCCAAACTTCCAATCCTCAAAAATGGTGTGAGGACTAACTCTTTTAGACACTAAGATTTGAAGTAATTTTTTATACTCTTAAAAATTGTACGTTTGGTCATACAGACATTTATCATCAGACTGTTTCCTGAACAAGTGATGTCTTCAATTTGAATGTTACCTGCCAAATTAGGTGTGCAATGACCAAAGAAGTCATATGTTTCAAAGCCACCTGGATTAGAAAAAGAAAAAGGAGATACATCTAAATGCAGTCTTATGAAAGAGTTTCTGACATGTGAGTGGAAAAAATCAAGTTATCTAATATGATCTCTTTACGTTTGATTATTCTAAGCATAATTTAAAAATAAATTGAAGACTTTATATCATATAAACAGTAAATACTCATTGTAGAAAATTTAAAACTACATGTCAGGGGCCATAATTAACAGATAATCAAACTCCACCGTTATCGTGCTACTCAGTGATAACTATTATTAGTAATTTAGTGTATATCAGGAGACAAGGTAGTGCAGTGGAACCAATTCTGGTTTAAGCACAGCTTGACCTGGCATGTTTCTCAAGGTGACTACTTCCTAGGAATTATTCTACCTGTTGGTGCCTCAGACTTTGTGTTTGTAAAATGGAGAAAAAAAATGATAGTTTCTTCATATGCTTTTTATAAGGATCGTATAGGATAATGTATATAAAGTTCTTCTAGGAACCATTTTTATTATCCTTCCAGATATTTTGATTATATATACATATATGTATATCTCAAAAACATATCAAATAAAATCAGATTGTATTGTACATATTGATTTGTAGTATGTTTGTCCCTTTAATAATATGTGACAAATATCTTTTTAGATATCCCATATTCATGGATTGGAAGACTTTATATTTTAAAATGTCCATTCTACTCAAAGCAATCTACAGATAAATGCAATCCTTATCAAAATTTCAATGGTGTTTTTCAGAGAAGTAGAAAAAAAATCTAAAATTCACATGGAATCACAAAAGATCCCAAACTGGGAGCAAGAATAAAGCTGGACACATCAGACATCTATATACATATCACAGCGATAGTAACCAAAAGAATGTGGTACTGACATAGAAACACACATACAGACCAACACAACAGAATAGAAAGCTCAGAGATAAACCCATGCACTTACGATCTTCAACAGGGGTGCCCAGAGCACACAATTTGAAGAGGATAGTCTCTTCAGTAAATGCTGCTGCGAAAATTCGATATTTACATGCAGAAAAATAAAGTTGGACTGTTATCTCACATCATATGTAAAAGTCAACTAAAAATAAATTTAAAACTTTTAACAGCTGGACTTATAAAACTAAAGAAGAAAACGAGGAAAAACTTTTCTTGACTTTATTCCGAGCAATGATTTCTTCTGGATATGATCCTAAAAGCACAGAAAATAAGCAAAAATAGAAGCTTTAAACTAAAAAGTTCTGCGCAAAAAAGGAAACAACAGAGTAAAGAGACAGTCTACGGAACGGGAGAAGATATTTGCAGATAATACATCTGATAAGAGTTAGTTCCCAAAATATAAAAGGAACTCAATAGCATAAAAAAAAAAAGTAACAGTAACACAGTTTAAAAAATGGACAACGGAACTGAAAAGATATTTTTCAAAAGAAGACACATAAATGGCCAACAGGTATATGAAAAGGTGCTTAACATCCTAGGTATCAGAGAAATGCAAATCAAAACCACCATGAGATACTATTTCGTACCTGTTAGAAGAGCTGTTTTCAAAAAGACAAGAGGTTACAGTGTTGGTGGGGATATAGAGAAACAGGAAGCTTTGTGCACTGTTGGTGGGATTGTAGACCAGTTCAGCCATTGTGGGAAACAGTGTGGAGGCTCCTAAAAAAATGAAAAATAGAATTACCGTATGATCCAGCAATCCCACTTCTGGGTAGATATCTAAAGGAAATAAAATCTGTATCTCAAAGAGTCTATACTCCCATATTTATTGCAGCACTATTCACAATAGCTGAGATACAGAAACAACCTTAGTGCCTGCCAACAGATGAATGGATAAAGAAGATGAAGGGAGTTCATTCCATATATATATATATACACACACACACACACACACACACACACACACACATATACACATATATACATACATACATATATATATATGGAATATTACTCAACTTAAAAAAAGGCACTATGCCATTTTTGACATGGATGAACCTGGAGGACATTATGCTAAGTGAAATAAGCCAGATGCAGGAAGGCAAATACTGAATGATTTCTCATGTGGAATCTAAAAAAGTCAAGTTCATAAAAGCAGAGAGGGGAGTGGTGGTTGCCTGGGGATGGGGGGTGGAGAAATAGGGAAATGTTGGTCAAAGGGTACAAAATTTCAATTATGCAGGATAAATAAATTAGGGGGACCTAATGTACAGGATGGTGAGCTAGAGTAGGTTTGCAGCTGTGAAACAATGTATTCTTGTATTATGATTTATTAATGATTGAGTTATGTCTTTTTGCACATGAGCAACTCTACACCTGCTTTTGCCCACCTCGGCACAGCATGGTGACTATAGTCAGTACTGCTGTACTGTGCACTTGAAATCTGCTAGGAAAGTAGGTCTTAAGTGTTCTCACTACCAAGCAAATCTTAACTATGTGAGGTGATGAATGTGCTGATTAGCTTGATGGTGATGACCATTTCACAATGGGTATCAAGTCGTAACTGTGGATGCCTCAAATACATATAATTATTCTTTGTCAAAAATACATCAAAATTAATGTATGACAAATATCATTTAAAATTTTTAAAAATAATCACATAGTACTTTATTTTTTGGACATGCCAGAATATATTTAACCCATATCTTGATTTTTTCTATTTTTATTATAGTACAAATAACTAATATTTTAGTTATCTGGTTTCTTTTTTACTGGATTAATTTCCACAGTTAAAAAATAATAACTTGATGAAGGTTTGGTATATAAATACAATGGAATGCTATTTAGCCATAAAAAAGATGGAATGTTACCATTTGCAACAACATGGATGGATTTTGAGATTACTGTGCTAAGTGAAATAAGTCATACTGCAAAAGACAAAAACTATAATTTCACTCCTATCAGGAATATAAAAAAGAACAAATAAAAAAAAAACTCAGGCAGACAACAGATTGGTACTTATCGGAGGAGTCTCTGGAGGGCAAGATAGGTTAAGGGGGTCAAATAGATGCTAGTGAGGATGGAAACTGGATGTTTAGTAGTGGGCACACTCTAGTGTGTACAGCTATTGAATTACAATGTTGTACACCCAAAACTTACATGCTGTTATTAGCCAATGTTACCTTAATAAAAAGTAATAATGATAACTTCCATGGCTAGATTTGGGCTGTGTTTCATTCTCTTCACTCCACCTTTGACTTAGTAGCAGGGAGAATTTCCACTCCTTAGTGGAAGTTTATAGACTATGACTGAGTGATACTCCTGCTTTACAGTCCTTGAGTAGACAGGTCAGTACTCGACAAACAAAAACTACCTGCTTGATACCCAGTCCCCAGTTTTTCCAAGTTCACCTCCTACTTCTTTGCTTCCTTCCCTACTGAGGTTCCCACCCCACCCAGCTTTTGCCTTATTTCTCTAGCCCTCCTTTCTGGTCTCTGGTTAGAAGTGCAACTTGGTGGTACCATCGCCTGTCTCACAAAGGTGCTAGATTGTCATACATCACTGCCTACAGCTTTGCTGCTATTGGTTCAGCCAAGAAAGGGTCTAACTCTGTACTGAGCTGGACCACAAAAAATTATCCAAGAGGTAAGTAACCATGACCACCTGATTCTTCATGACTCCAAGTTGTCATTTCTTTCCCCTGGCTCCTGACTGAACTATGCTCTTCTCAGCCCCTCAGGTCTTGCTGTAGGGGCCAAGTTCCAGGTGAGTGCAACCAAGAGACTGGTGGCTCCCTTCATTCACTGAGCCCCTCTTACCCTAGACATGGCAGGTGAGGAACTCTGGGCCCGAATTGCCCCATCCCAGCTTGCTGAGAGGGCAAAATTCCACTCTGGATGGCCTGGGGTGGCAGAGAAAGTACTTGAAATAGTCCAAAAGAATAACTCCAATTTTCTTACTCTAACCTGCTCACAAAAGGGCAAAAAGCTTCATTATCTTGTTTGGAGCGTACTTAACAGAATCACAACCCACACGGTACACTTTCAGAATGGATTCATATTTGAAGATGCACTGCTCAGTCAGGTATTTCAGTCTCACTGCCTTCTCTAAAAATTTAAAAGAATCTAAGTCATGATTAATCTTTGAACCCTCTGCCCTCAACTCCTTTCTAGCACCCAGTAAATCCTCAGGGCTTCACACTCCCCTCCCCAGCTCACCCCATCTTCTCTTGCCCCTCTAGTGAGTGTGATCCGTCACTTCGCACCCTCTTCTCCCCTCCCCCAGCCATGCACTTGGCAGCAGAGGCAAATGAGATTAACAGGACAACACCCAGATGATTTTGTCCAACTGCATTTCAGTCACATTGAGCTTCTGAGGTTTTGGATTTTAGCATAGTGTTTTATTATGTATTTTTTTTTAAATAGGATTTAAAATTTCTTTAACTTTTTTTTTTTTTTTTTTTTTAGCAAGTTAACTTTCTATGGATGGTGGCTTTGTTACCTAACTCAAGGGGTTCACCACTTGGGGGTGCTCTATTCAAAAAAGAGAAGTGGTTGTTGCAAGGTAGTTTCATCTACTTGCAGCAAGTAAAGCAGAGAGAGGACTCACATCCAAAGCTAGGCCCTGGAAGGGAGGCTTAGCTATAGCTTACATTCACTCTGGTCAATTACATGTTGCTTTCTTCTCTGCACTTGGCTACTTTTATCCCTTGAGTTCCTGTCAGCTCATCCCATTTACTGCTGCATCTGCAGAATGCTGTGCTACATGTTAACATTTAGCAAGAATAGCATTTAATAAAAATCACCCAGATCTTGAGACCCTTGTTCTACATAACAGCTTGTTTTCTCACCCAGGACCAGTTATTGTACTCCTCATCTGCAGTGAGATTTAGGGCTGGGATGGAGAAGTCCAGGTGGATGGGGATTGCGGGCAGGATGTACTTACACTGCAATGTGGCAGATTTCATTCCATTTCAAAGGCTGCCTCATTTTTTTTTTTTTTCTCTTATGCTTCTTTGAAAAACCAGCACACTACCAAGGAAGTTTCTGAGTGAGCACATCATAGGATATTCAGGGAAGGGGGAGATTTGCAGGTACCCAAAACTTCTTTCATCCGTTCCTCCTAGGTTTTGGGAGACATACATGGAGATAAGAATGAAAGCTTGGAACGTGAGTAAGTAACTGTCATCTGTCACCTGTTGTATCTGAAGAGCATCTCCGGCAGGGAGAAGACACATCCCCCAGGGAAGAAGTTGGCCAGTTTTTAATCAGCTGGACTTTGACCCTGCCAAACTCTAGGTTGTAAATTTGGGACCTATAAGCTAAATCTGGCCCTCAGACATGCTATGTTTGGTTTTAATGTTTTAAATGCAATTATTTAAAAGGAAGATTTTATATAAAAACCCAGGCTTCTGGCTTCTTGATATTGCATTCCTCTGTTGCAGCAATTGGTTGGACTCAGTAGTTGCTCTTACCTTTAGATGGAGTTTCCCTTTGAGTTTTGTCACATCCCTCACTCTTCCCTGTTACACACCCAGCTGCTTCCCTCCTTTACGTACCTGCTGTGGCCCAGAGGCACGTGAGTTTGGGATCCCCATGGCAAACAGCTGGAGACAGGGAAGGAGGCAGAGGTGTACTGGAAGACTACGCAAGAGAACTGAAGCTGGTCCTTGAAAACTGAGTGTCTTGGTATAGTAGGGAAGTAAGGGCACTCCAGCTAGAACAGACCAGGCAGAGGGAAGACAAAGTAATGAAGGTTATGGGAAAGGATCATAAAGAACCCAAAGAAACGCTAGAGTAATCTTTCTTCATGACCTGGAATTTCAACAGACTTCAGTTCCAGTTCAGCTTCTACCACATACTGTCTGTAGATTATATTTCTCTGAGCCTCAATTTATTCATCTGTATAGTGGACAAAATAGTAGCTCTATCAGATGGTTGTGACTACAGAATAAGTCCCATAGACTTTTATATGAAAAGTACTTCCTGAAGTGTGCTGTATATACTAAAAAATGCACATATCATAAATATACAGCCATTGGATTGTAACAAAGGGAACATATCCATGTAACTGGCACCCAGATCAAAAAACTGGAAGATACCAGCACTCCAGGGCTGGGGGTCCTCCTCATGCTCCTGTCCAGTCACTGACCATCCTTCCAAAGGCACCACTCTCCTGATTTTTATTATTTATTTATTTATGATTTAATCTTTATTGTATTTTTTCCATTACCATTTAGTCCCCTATACCCTTCTCCCCCCAGCAATCACCACACTGTTGTCCACGTCCATGGGTGCTTTTCCCTTTTTGTTGTACCTGCATTTTTACTTCATATAAATGGGATCATATTAGCAGATATGATTTTTGGCCAGCTCCTACTCAACGTCGTATTTATGAGATTCTGTTGCAGGTAGCTGTAGAATAGATCATTCATTTTTATTGCCTTATAACATACCATTGCACAAATACTCCATTGTTCATCTGTTCTTGGTTAATGAACATATAGGGAATTTTCTGGTTTGGGCTCCTAGGAAGAGTATGGTTTATCTAGGAGTGGAATTAGAGGGCCAATACAAATGTTAAATTTTAGTAGATACTGCCAAATGTTAAATTTTACAAATACAAATGTTAAATTTTAGTAGATACTGCCAAATCATCTTCCAAAGTGGTCAGAACCAATTTAATACAAACAACAGTCTATGAGCATTCTGGTTGCTCCATATCCTTTTCAGTACTTGTTATTTTCATTTTCATTTTTGCCATTAGATGGCCATCTATAGTGGTGTCTCGCGATGGCTTTAAAGTACGTTTCCTTGATGACTAAGGACAGCAGGCACCTTCTTATATATTTATTGGGCATTGAGATACTCACTTTTGTGAATGTCAGAATCTTTTGCCCACTTTTTTATTGGATCATTTGTGTTTTTTTAATTGTACAGTTCTTTATGTATTTGGATATAAGTTCTTGTTGGCTATATGTATTGCGAATATCTTTTTCTACCCTGTGGTTACTTTTTCATTTTATTAAGGATATTTTTTGATGAACAGAAGTTCTTAATTTTAACAGTACCATTTTTAATTTTTTATTTTATGGTGAGTGCCTTTTTTATCTTGTTTATGAAATTATTGCCTATGTTATCTTCTCGAAGCCTTTTTATTTTATCTTTCACATTTAGATCTGTGATTCATCTGAAATTAATTTTTATTTGTGATTTGAGGTAGAGGTCAAGACACATTGTTTCCCCGTTGGATGTACAATTGACCAGCACTATTTATTGAAAAGCTCCTGTGACATATGTTTCACTTTCTCCTTGGTCATAAATGAGGCTTCTGTTCATGTGTGAGTCCATTTCTGCTCACATATAAGTCTGTGTTCTGCTTCATTAGTCTACTTAGCCATTCTTGTGGATATACCGCACTGTCTTAATTCCTATAGCTTTATATTGAAAAATAGGCCTTGATATCTAGGGGTTTAATTCTTCCTGACTTGTTCTTTTCTTTAAGGTTGCTTTTGCTATTTTTGACCCTTTATATTGCCACATGAATTTTAGAACCAAGGCGTCGTTTTCCTCCATCTCTGAAGTACAGGAAATTAGTGCCCTTGAAGTGCATCACATTGATTTCTGGGAATCCAAAAGGGCAGAGCTTGTATGAGTTTCCAAATCAGATGGTCTCCAGTGGCAACCATCCAGTGTCTTCTCATGTTTCTTCTCTGACCACCCCATCCAAGTCTGCACCCTGCAAAAGTCACCTGGGTGAAAGTCCTTCCTGCTCACAAGAATGCCAGTGTCCACCTCAAGGTTTTCCCTTTAGATGTGCAAAAAGTTGCCGTTCTTGGCAGACACCAGAGCAATGCTGGATTCCATGAAGGAGAAGAAATAGCTTCCAACCCAGTTCTTGCCACTTTATTACCTGAAATCCAAAATAGCTCAGACTGTGCCCAGAGCATCAGAGAGTAATTTCTTCACCTCTGGGCATAACCCCTTGTCCACAAGTCCACCAGGTGTCTCAAGAAATATAGTTCAGTTTCTTACCTTAAACCCTATCTAAGGGACCAGGGGGAAAAACCCTGCTCATCTTTTCCCTTCAACCCCATTTCCTCTTTGCACCATCAGTTCTACAAATAATGCTCCAGGTTGATGAGCAAGCGCACAAACCTGAGGATGAAGATGTTTTCTCCAGTCACGTTGTCTGAATCCTAGCTCAGCAGATCAGAAATGCCAACCCTCATAAAAAGTACATAAAACAATTCTTGGTTCATAAAATGCACTCAATAAATGACCCCTGAAGAGCACCTTCTATTCCTGAATTAGACCTCCAACAGTGGAAACACATTTATATTTAGAGTTTGGTGTTTATCACAAAGCAGAGCCAACAATTTCTTTCCTTGTTTTGTTACTGCCTTTGCCAGCACCCCGCCTTTCTCTCTGTCATTCTCCTCTGTTCTCTATTCTTGACTGATGTCTGTTATGAATTATAATAGAATTAAATTAATTCTCTTGAGTTCTGTAGATAGAAAATTATATAACCTGAAAATAATGATACATTTGTCCCTTTTCCAACAACTCTCTCTTTTCTCTTTTCACTGGCCTTTCCTTTCT
>VMDR010011622.1:0-28117 GCA_007922815.1 Macrotus californicus | reverse complement strand
AAGAGAAAAGCAGAGTTACCTAGAGTGGAAAAAGGGATCTGCCCAGGATGCCGGAAGCAAAGTGAGCCTGGTAGATGAGAGGTAGGGACTGAACATCACAGATGGGGACCATTGTTCCCAGGTAGTCTTCTCTCCATCTTCTCTTCAAGGCCTCTAAGCTGGTCCTGGGAATAGCATCTGATAACAAACCCATTGTACATGAGAGATACTCTTTCAGTAACTGTTATTTTGATATAACTTCAATTTTGCCCAAAAGTTGCAAGAATGATACAAAGAACTCTGTCATGCCCTTTCCCCCATATCACCAGCTGTTAGCATGGTTCCCCATTTGCGCATCCTCTCACTCTGCACGTTTTCCAAGTCACACAAAAGCAAGTTGCCAATGTGATAGCCCTGTACCCCTAAATACTCCAATGTGTATTTCCTACACACAAAGACAGTCTTTTACATTGTCAAAATTAGCAAAATAGCATGGGTCTAAGGTTTTTTACCTAATCCTTATGCTAGATTCAAATGTTACCAATTCTCCCAGTTTGTTGGCTTAATTTTAATTTCCTTTTTGATGGTTGGCTGTACATGAATATAGTCTCCATATAAAACATTACAGACAGACCAAAGCAGGTCTCTGTGAACACCTTCCTCTGTTCTGGTCCCTCTAACCATAACAGGCCTTACAGTGTAACAGGAAGAACATGAGGTCTCTGCCACTTGCTGGCTGTGTGGCTTTGAGCGAATTTCTTAAACTTTCTGTGGTTCTGTCATCTGTAAAACAGTAATAAATGCTAATAGCAACAAGGTCATAGCTACTACATACTTATGGGTATTAAATGAATTCATCCCAGTAAAGCTCTTAGAATAGTGCCCAGCACGTAGTTAAGTAATCAGTAAACGACATCTGTTATTTTTATCCTGTTTGACTTCACTCCATGGGGCAACTGGAGGGAATGTTAAGAAGCGAACATTGGGCCTGACGATGACTTCCTTTCCAGGGGTGGCCCAGCTGAACAATACCAGGAGACAGCCCCCTCCTGTTCACTGTGGGAGCAACTGGGATTCAAGTATTCATCAAAGTCAGGCTTCCATAATCAGACTTTTGTGCACTGGCAATGTTGCCACCTGTACCTCTGGAGTTTGGACAGGCACGAGCCAAGATGGAGTCCCAGATACAGGGCAGAATGGGAGCAGATGCACACTCAGCCCAGAGGTAGGGGAGTGCCCTAGCCAGGCCTTCCAGAGCTGGCATGGAATGAGCTGGAGACTTCTGGGATCATTACAGACTGTCATGGGGGGCGTTGCAAAAGGGGTGTGGCACTGGGCAGATTTTTGCTTGGTCCTACAGGCCCCTCATCCTGGAAATTCTGACATTTCTTCTTCTTGGTGAGTGGGGAGAAGCAGTGCAAGAAGAATGGGGATGCAGTGAGGTTTACCAAAGCTTCCTCTATGACACAATACAAGATGTCTGGTCAGGGCCATGTGGTGAGTCTGGTGTGGCTCCTGAAAGAACCAGTCCTTAGGCCACAGTATTCTTGAAGAGGGAAGTAGGGATCTCAACCCTAGCAGTTAGTATAGCACATTAGAATGCATCCTAGATAGGGATCTTGCCAGAAAGCCTGGGATAAGTCACTTCACCACTCTGAGCCTCCACCTCCATTCTGCAAAATGGGTACAGTAACCTCTGCTTCCCCAGGTAGCTGGCAGGTTTAAAAGGGACCATGTATACAAAAGTTAGGACTTGCTGAATGGAAGCTATTTGTTATTTAACACATTCCAGGCACTTCTGGGGACAGGATGACAGGAAGGTCATCGTGCTTAGTGGCCGGGCTTGGGTCTTGAACTACTCTCCAACCCCCTCTACCCTCCTTCTCTCACATGCACCTTCTTCTCCAAGAACACTGACTGCCCCTGGGCTGACAAGCTCTTCCTGACTTCCTTGCCTTGGCACCTGTTGTTCCCACAGCCTGAATTGCTTTGTCTCCCTTTGCCACCTGACAAATGGCAGCAACATCCTCCATCCCTGGTTGTGCAAAAAGAGGAGCGCCCCATAGCTTGGGAGCTCACCACCATGGGCCTGGACTTCTCAGGCCCCAGCTCATGGTCCCAGCACTTAGAAAGGGCTTGCCTCCCAGTAGGGCTCGGAGCTGCAGGAAGACAGGCACAGGAGGGAGTGGTCCCCAGTCCCCGGGCCTCTGGTAACTAAAACCTTCCTTTTCTTGGGAAATTCAGGCCAGAAAAAGGAGATCTAAAGCCCCCACATAGTTTGGGGCAGACTCCCGCCCCTACCCCTGTCCCAGAGCTGAGACTCTGGTTAATTTCATGAAAGGAATGGTCTGCCTCGGCCTAGGCCACTGCCGGATTCCCACAGAAGTTTGGCCTCCCTGAGCCTGCTCCACGGACAACCTGGAACCAATGGCTGAGTCCAGGGACTTTGGGAGCAGCTTCCAGTGTCATTCTGAGAACCTTCAAGACAGGCTGTGAGGTTGCAGATGCTGAGGAAGGAGCAGGAAATGGCCCCCTTCCCTGGCTGGTCTGACAGAGGCTGTGGAGGCCCTCCTTCCGGTGAGGGGCTGGGCCCAGGGCTCAGACCTCCCAGCCTCCAATCTCCCAAACCACAGCCCAAAGGTGTGAAAGAAAGAAAAAAACAGGGGGAAGGGTGGCAGAGAACATACAGGTGCACACTTCACACCTTGACCACAGGCGGAGCCCGGAGCAGGTTCACTCTGACTAACTTCCTCCTCAAGCTTCCCCAGCGGCTGCTCAGGGGAAGAAAGAAAGAAAGAAAGAAGAAAGAGGGCAGAAGACAGAAGCAGGCAGGCCCCTCTATCAGAACTCAGCGTGCAGAATCCCGGCCAGATATGTCTCCCCAAGGGCTGGGCCTGTCTTTGACCTCATCTGGGGGTTGCTTGGGACAGAAGAGGACCAAATTAGAGGGGCTGGCAAGGGCTTGCCTCAGCACCATGACACAGACACCTTGCAAGACATCTGGGCTGGGAAAGACTGCCGAAGCCCACCACACAGCTGCTGCTTTGAGGCCTAGGTGGGAAGGAAACTGCTGCTCACTGGACCCCTACCCTCTGCCAGACACTTACCACATGCATCACTTGCAGTCCACAGAGCAGCCCACTCACGCATGCACTCTCTTTATCCCTCCTTTTCAGATGAGGAAACTGAGGAAGGGAAGCGAAATGGTTTGCTTGAGATTACACAGCTGGAAAGCCAGAGAATTAGGTCAGGACTGGCCAAACCCTCCCAGCTAAGATGAGTGGTAGCCATTCAGGATGAGCCACCCTCAGGACAAACCCACACCTGCTGGCCCCATGGGGTAGCACAGCCTATCCCAGGGTGCCCCCGACACAAAGGCTCCCAGGAACTGTAGGTCTATAGCCAATATCCCTCCCCCTCAGCACTCTCAACTGTGCACCTAGGTCTGTGACAGGGGTCTTCCAGCCTTGGTTACCTTGAATTACCTTATAATAACCCTGCTGAGGAGACCAGTTCAAAACAGTTATGTCATTTGTCCAAGGTCACACAGCACAAAGAGAGTGGAGTCAGGGCTGGAGGAGCCAAACCAGTTCAACGTTCTTCCCACGGCATCACGGCCGCACAGCCAAGCAGCCACACAGGGAGCCACTCTCTGCACCTTTGCAAAGCTCTTGCCTAACGTGCTCTCATTTCTCCTTCCCAGCAGCCCAGGAAGGGGGGCGGTCATTGTCCCCATGTGACAAATGAGGAGACTGGGGCCCAGGAAGCAGACCAGGTGTCCCTAGACTGAAATTCCACGTGGACTGGTAACCTTGCAACATGTATTTGGAGGACCCACAGAGGGCTGTCAACTCCTGCCAACAGGAGATAATTCCAAAACTCAGCTATTTCCACCATCTTCTCATAAGGAAAAAATCCTTTTAATACCAAAAGGAGATGAAGAACAAACTGGCAGAATAGTAGACCTTCCTTCAGGCTGAACAAATAGAGCTTTTTGTTGTTCTCCTTTGTCTCATGCGTAGAAACCCAGTGAATGGAAACTGTTCATGCACCAGCATCAGGAAGCTGTGGTCCTGGCTCCCACATCTTCTCCTCCCCTGACAGTTGGTCACTTGCCAAGTCCCTCCTGACCTCTATGGCTTCTGGAACCCTCCCAGTCCCTTCCACAGGCACTGCTCCTGACCTCCTCCAGGCCCTTAGTTCCTCCTGGCCTGGCCCCTGCACAAGCTGTTTGGAGCAAGATAGCCACACACCTCATGTTAATACAAGGTGGGAAAGAACCTTGAGGCTTCACCACTATGCATCTCTTAAGTTTCAACTGAATCCCAGGTCTTTGGCTGGAGGCTCTTGTGAAGTGCTCTGGCTGAAAAGCAGACCCCAAGGCCATGGGCTAGCATCATCTCTGTGTCTCCTTTTCATCTGAGGGGAAAGAGGGAAAGAGAAAACTGCTCAGGGAAAGACAAGTTAAGGGCCAGCTTTCCCTGCCGATAATGAGAACAGGGTGATAGGGAGGGGAGAGGAGGGCAGGGCAGAGCTGAGGGCAACATGGAGAGCAGGACTGCTCACATTGCACAGCCAAAAAGGGACTGACTGGCTCCACAAATGCTGTTTACAACTTCTCAAAATCAGGAGGTCCCCATGTCCTCTTCTCCTTCCCCAGTCCCTTTCTTCTTGCTCCAGGAGGAACTGCTCTCATGAACTTGTGGTATCGCCAGCCCCTTTTAGACTTCTAGAACAAACCACTGTATCCAAAACAACTCAGGCTTGTTTTGTGTGTGTGGTTTTTAGAATTTACATAAGCAGTATCAAACTATACACAATATTCTGTAAGTTGCCTATTCTACCATGTGGTCACTGACTTTTTTAGATGTATGCATGCTAAAATAATAGTGTTAGTTCACTGTGTTTTAGCTGCATGAATATAACACGGTTTATCTAGTAAAAAAAAAACTGCCCTGGCCCATGTGGCTCAGTTGACTGGAGCATCATCCCAGAAATCAAAGGGTGACAGGTTTGATCCCTGGTCAGGGCACACACCCAGGATGTGGGTTCAATTCCCAGTTGGAGCGTATACAAGAAGGCAACCAATCGATGTTTCTCTCTCACATCGATGTTTCTCTTTTTTTCTCTCCCTTCTTCTCTCTGTAAAGGCAATTAAAAAATGTCCTCAGGTGAGGATAAAAAAATATAGAACACCTGAAGGCAGTGAGATGAGTGGTAAAAGAAGAATCAGACAGCTGAGGGTTCAGTCTTAGCACCCACCTGGTGAAGAAGACCTTCCTCCTTTCTGGATTAGTCATAAGGACAACCCCTGCCTGACGATAGAGCTGTATGGCTGGAATAAGGCAGTGACAGAGAAAGCACCAAAAGCAACATCTGGCACATAGCAAGGTCATTACTAGTAATACCCTGTCCTTGCCCCTGTTGATTACCAGGAAAGGGTAATAGTAAAGGACTACATTTAATGTAATTGATTTCTTTTAAACACTTTGATTCTTTGAAGAAGGGCAATGTCCTTTACAGACTTAACACATGAGGCAATCCAGTCTACAATCAGGCAAAAATGGACTCCGGCCCAGGACTGATGAGCACAAGTTCTCCTTTGTTTGAGCACTGGCTACACTAGAGCAAGAGAAGCAGTTCTTTCCCTGACCACAGGCAGGGCTGTCCTTCAGTCACTTCCCTACCGCTCTGTTTTTCCCTGACTTGTCCCTTGGGAGGCCCTGCCTCAGCCCTTCTGGAGGCCTCAGCCTTTGTGGCCCCCAGCAGCTTCCCTGGCCAGGGGAATGGCTGGGATAGGAGCTCCATGGCATTGGCTCTAGAGAGGTCTGGTTTAGATAACCCCATGGAAGAGGCGGCGGTCGAGAAACACATGAAACCCTCACTTCCTCTGTGTAGTGCAGACTCTCAACCACAAGCCCCAAGCAGAGGGGCAGGTAGCACGCGCCTAGCAGCTAGTGCACCAGTCCAACCATGCTCCCTGAGGTAAGTGCCGCTGTCCAGCCAAGCCAGGCTACTGTCAGTGTGGAGAGCCCAGGACAGTAGGGGACTGGCAGGACTGGTCCATGAGTCAGCACCAGCAGGGGGTCGGGTGAGTAGGTAGAGTGTGCAGTAGTTGAGTAGAAGGGGCACCGGACGGGGAATCGAGAACCCACCGTGGCTGCTGACTTGTGCCAATGGCCACCCGGTGAGTCACTTCCCTCTCTGGCTGGTGCCTCGCCTGCAAAATGCAGGGAGTAGAGGATCACCCCTGACCCCCTCCATGGCACCCTTCGGCTCTGACTTGGAACTTTGACTCCTCTGTGCTGGACTGAACTGGCCCTGGGGAGGCCTGCAGCTCTGGGATAGTTTGTGGGAGAAGGGGGGGAGGCCTATTTCTGCTAGAGCTTGGTGGAGGAGCCCCCAGTTGGGCGGCAGTCCTTGGGAGGGAAAGGAGGGGCAGAAAGCATGCATGGAGACACAGTGATTTATAGAGGGGTCCCACAGGGAGCAGGTAGTTGGGGTCCCCAGACAAGGGATGAGGAGGGAAGAGGAGGGTCAGTGACTAGGAGAGAGGACAATGAGGTGGCACTTGGGAAGAAAGGTGGTACAACTAGACGTGGCTGGGACACTGACAACAGCATGCCTTGAAGGAAGAGAAAGGAGAAAGAGGAGAGGGGGCAGGGACGGCTCTTGGTTCAGAGGAAGGCTTTCATCCAGCCCACAATCCCTGGGCTAAAGAGATGGCCCAAAGGGTGAGGGAGAATCAGCGTTTGAGAAGGAGTTACTTCCTAGCCCAAGGCTGGGCAGATGGCGTTCAGGAGGCGTGGCCTTGGAAGAAAGGTGGGGACAATTACAGGGTGTGGCCCTGGCCTCAGGACTTGCCTTGCGGTAGAGCGGCTCCTAGAAAGGCTCCTCAGATGAAACCTCTGAAGGAGTCTGTTTACAGGGTCTCTACCCTCCTTCCTGCCCTCCCTTTCTCCACAGATCAGTAAACGCCTGGAGCTCTCAGGCCCCGAAACTCTCCTATTGCTGGAAAACTACAGCACTTCCACCGACTATGGAGGAGAAAATGAGAGCGACTTCTGCTCCCCTGCCTTCTGCCCCAACTCCCCACCCTGCCCACAAGACTTCAGCCTGAACTTTGACCGGGCCTTCCTGCCAGCCATCTATGGCCTCCTCTTTGTGCTGGGGCTGCTGGGCAATGGTGTGGTGGTGACTGTGCTGCTGAGCCAGCGGGCAACCCTGAGCAGCACCGACACCTTCCTGCTCCACCTGGCCGTGGCTGACGCCCTGCTGGTGCTAACCCTCCCCCTCTGGGCAGTGGACGCCGCAGTCCATTGGGTTTTTGGCTCTGAGCTCTGCAAAGTGGCAGGTGCCCTCTTCAACATCAACTTCTACGCTGGGGCCCTCCTGCTGGCCTGCATCAGCTTTGACCGGTACCTGAGCATAGTGCACGCTACCCAGCTCTACCGCCGGGGGCCCCCCACCCGCGTAGCCCTCACTTGTGTTGTTGTCTGGGGGCTCTGTCTGCTCTTTGCCCTCCCTGACTTCATCTTCCTGACGGCCCACCTTGACTCCCGCCTCAAAGTCACCCAGTGCGAGCACAACTTCCCACAGGTGGGCCGCACAGCTCTACTCCTACTGCGGCTGGTGGCTGGGTTCCTGCTGCCCCTGATGGTCATGGCCTACTGCTACACCCGCATCCTAGCTGTGCTGCTGGTTTCCAGGGGCCAGCGGCGGCTGCGAGCCATGCGGCTGGTAGTGGTGGTAGTGGTGGCCTTTGCCCTCTGCTGGACCCCCTACCACCTGGTGGTGCTGGTGGACATCCTCATGAACATGGGGGCCTTGGCCCGAAACTGTAGCCGAGAAAGCCGTGTGGACGTGGCCAAGTCTGTCACCTCTGGCCTGGGCTATATGCACTGCTGTCTCAACCCGCTGCTCTATGCCTTCGTGGGTGTCAAGTTCCGAGAGCGGATGTGGATGCTACTTCTGCGCCTGGGCTGCCCTGGCCAGAGCAGGCACCAGCGGCAGCTGCCGTCTTCCCGCCGGGATTCGTCCTGGTCTGAGACTACAGAGGCCTCTTTCCAGGGCTTGTGAGGCTGGGCTGGGGGCAAGCCTTTCACCACACAGCCTGACTCCCTGCCATTCCAGGCTCCTCCCTCCCTCTGCCCAGGGTCTGGCTCCTCAGATGCACATTCCTGGGGTTTCCTGGCAGACCCAGCACCACCAGGGGACTGACTCCGAGGACTTTGCTGCTCCTCAGTTGCCAAGCCCCATCCTGCCAATTCAGTTAGCTGCCTCCAGGCCCTTCTTCCTTCGGCTGCCTGGAGCCCCACCACCTGCTTTATCCAGTAACTAGACATTGGCCTTCCCCACATGCAAGGAGCTTGAGGCACACGGCATGGTGGATGCTGCCCCTGTGGGGTCTTAGCCCAGACCTCTAGCCCAGCAATGACTAGCTATGGTCCCCAAAACTTCTGTATTTGCTCACTTTTGTCTAAAGTTCTGCTTAAAACTTCAATAAATAAGAGCGTAAGTACCACAGTGTGCTAGTAGTGCATAATTCCAACCCACCCTGCCCAGGCTCTGGGACACATGTCCTGCTTCTCCTTGTCTGTGCCTGGGACTGTGCCAGCCAATGCTGCCTGTTAACATTCGCATCTGGCCTGCTCTCCGCCCTCCTGGGCACTCCTGTCATTCGCAGGGAAGCAAGCACCTAGGTACACAGGTACGGGGTAAGCAATCAACCGGCTGGCTGGACAGAGTATGTGGGCATACTCTGGGGAAGGGGCCTTCAGACATAAATAAGACATGGTCCGTGTACTCCAGAAGCTGAGGATGTGGTGAGATGGAACAACACCCCACAATCTAGGCCACGAGGCAAGTATGTGGCACACACAGCAAACCTGGGGACAGAGCACTGAGGCCGGAGCCATTTGGGAAGGCTTCCTGAAGACAGGAATGAGCAGACCTTAAAGGGCAAGTGGTATTCCCAAGGGCAAAGAGAAGGAAACACGGTGTTTCCAGGTAGAAGAGAGGGCAGAAGCAAAGGTGGGAAGGCTGAAAAGAACAGCGCTTCCTGGAGGAATTAGAAGTGGTCCCAACAGACTGAAGGACTCAGGAGGGGAAGGGTTGAACACAAGACTGAAAGTTAGTTTGGGGTCAGGTGATGGTATTCTACAGACCAATTAGAAGGCAGTTGTGATTATTGAGGTTATAGGTGATACAGGCTATTACTAGGGAAATGGCAGTGGGATGGAAGACCAGCGATGAGATCAGATAACAAGCAGACAGCCATTAGCACAAAGGCCCCCTGGAGGCATGGGTGGGCTGTGAGCAGCATTTTCCCATGGCTATAGCTAGGGTGGAAGTGAGTGGAAGAAATGCCCAGGGCTCCCCAGAAAGGTGGACTGACAGGGTTACTAAGTTCAGACAGAGGCCGGCCCCTCCCTCCGTAGGGGTGGAACCACCGCACTGTGAGCTCACCCTAAGTCAGCAGCGTGTGGTGATCCAGTCTCACAGGCTGGCTGGAGGTAGGACTGCAGAGGAGACCCAAGGATCTATCTGGGAAAGCTCGTACCACCACTCTGTGTACCATACCCGATCCCACCTAGACTGGTGGTGAGATTTCCACTGGTAGTCACTAAAGGGTCTCTGAGCACCCGCAAAATGAAGGAAGGACAGAAGAAGGAACAACGACAGAACACATCCAGCCTCTAAAAGGAGCAGTAATGCCAGACCAGCAAAGATGTGCCCACACTCTAATCCCCAGAATTTGGGAAGATGTTACTTTATGTGGCAAAGGGAACTGAGGTTGCTCACCAGCTGACCTGAAAAGAAGCTGCTCCTGGATTACCCAGTGTCATCACGTGACCCTTAAAAGTGAAAGGAGGAAGCAGATGGGGAGAAAGTCAGAGAAACAGAGGCCACTGGCTTTGGAGATGGAGGAAGGGACCACACACCAGGGACTGCAGCAGCCTCTAGAAGCTGGAAAAGACAAAGAAACGGCTCCCCCACAACCCCCCCAGAGCCTCTAGAAAGGAACGCAGCCTTGCCCACACCCGGATTCCAGCTAAGTGAGGTCTGCGCCCACTCCCGCCCCACACAGTTGTAAGACAATACGGGTGTCACTAAGCTTGTGGTCATTTGCTAGAGCACCAATAGGCAATGAATACAATGTTGATTCCATCCACATCCCAGACAGCTCCCACAGGTGGGGAGGCTGCTGAAAACATTGTGGGCAGTTACACGAATCAGAGAAAAACCCAAAACACAGAATGCTCTTCCCGACACATGCAGGAGAGCTTCAGAGGTTGGGGGTCCTGGACAGACGACCTGACAGCTTGTTCTGCTGTCAGCACAGGTTGTCAATGAACAGACTTTGCTAACTAGCGAAATGCAGAAAATGCTTTATTTTTTTTTAATTCCATGAACAATTACATTAGCTCAGATGGCAAAAGTAATTTCATGAAACATGAATTTTATTTCTAAACAAGTATAACAGGTTACATCCACCAGCAGCCCTCATTTTGAAACAACTACCTTTAAACATGTTCATTTCCAGTTCGTTACTCTCAAGTGGTCAATCTCAAAATTCAAATTTGCTTTTGCATTTTGTTCCACACGTCACAACTACAGAGTATGAATATGTTCCACACGTCACTAGTCTAAGTTTGTTCCAACATCATAACTACAGAGTGTGAATATGTTCCACACGTCACAACTACAGAGTATGAATATGTTCCACACGTCACTAGTCTAAGTTTGTTCCAATATCATAACTACAGAGTGTGAATATGTTCCACATGTCACAACTACAGAGTGTGAATATGTTCCACACGTTACAACTACAGAGTGTGAATATGTTCCACACGTCACTAGTCTAAGTTTGTTCCAACATCATAACTACAGAGTGTGAATATGTTCCACAGGTCACAACTACAGAGTGTGAATATGTTCCACACGTCACTAGTCTAAGTTTGTTCCAACATCATAACTACAGAGTATGAATATGTTCCACACGTCACTAGTCTAAGTTTGTTCCAACATAACTACAGAGTGTGAATATGTTCCATATGTCACAACTACAGAGTGTGAATATGTTCCACACGTTACAACTACAGAGTGTGAATATGTTCCACATGTCACAACTACAGATTGTAAATATGTTCCACACGTTACAACTACAGAGTGTGAATATGTTCCACACATCACAACTACAGATTGTAAATATGTTCCACATGTTACAACTACAGAGTGTGAATATGTTCCACACGTCACAACTATGGAGTATAAAACACAAGGTGGGTCCAAAAAACCTCCAGGTACAGGCAAGGGCACAAAGTGCCGAGTGAAAGAACACTTGGTTAAAGAACAATCATTAACAATATGAAACTCTTTATAAAAAGGATTTAAATTCTAACATTCATAACATCATAGAAACAAAGACATTTTCCTAAAACTTCATAAGCAGAGGACTCGGCTCACATAGATACCCTCTCATAAACTTAAAGGGTGTTGTTTTTTTTGCAGATGAAATAATCCTTGCTGAGCTGTCTCATCACATCCCCATGGGTTGCATCTTTCATTCCCTCCCTGACGATTCTGTAATGCTGTTTCACATACTTGGCAAAGGGTCTAAGATGTGGCTTGATGGGGGTTCCATCTTTGCGAGTTAACGGCAACAGGACCAGACGGCCCTTGCATGAGGTGCACACACTGCGCTCGGTGTTCAGTGATCTGGAGTAGCGGCCAATCCTAAAGAGGAAAGCGACACCACACAGCAAAGGGTCAGTCACTGTAACTCAGCCTTTTCTCTGAACTGCTGGCCTTGGGCCCAAAGCCAGACTTTCCTGGGGGGTCTCGGAGAGCAGGGCACCAAAGCAGCAGCAGCAGCAGCAGTCAGGCCGGCTCAGAGTAGGAGCGATTGGGGAAAAGAGGATGTGAAAGGAGCAGAGAGGTCTTATTTACTTCTCAAGTCAGATAGTCAATAAAATCACTGAAGAGCCACTTGGAGGCTATGGTAAAAAGCACCACTAGGAAAAGTCTGAGGAGAAGGGTCTTACCTGGCTTTGCACCGAGTGCACTCATAGTAGATCTTGTAGTTAATCTTGTAGTTATGGAAGCGGGTGACCAAGGGCAGCTCTGGGTGGGCCAAGTTGCATTTCCTGGCATAGTATCTCCATGTGTAACCGTGCGAAGCATGGATGCCATTCAGCAGCCAGGAGGCTGCATGGCAGAGCTCATGGACCAAAGTATCCCGGATTCGGTCTTGGAAGAGGAATAAAAAGAAACCATGAGCACTTCAACCAACTCCCTTCAAGTCACTACCCAACCAGCCCTGGACTCTCCACCTCACCAGACAGAAAGCCATTATAGATAAGCACAGGCAGAGGCAGGAGTGAGTGTTATCTTCCCAAGGTTCTGAAAGTAAAATTTCCACCCACTTCTAGCCGATACGGTCAATGCGGAGAGTCTGGGGTGGGTAAGTGTTTTTGGAGCAGCTACAACTTGCTCATCTTTTGTGGGACATCACTGTCAGAAACACATCCAGCCAAGACCAACTTCCCACTCTCCGCGGACATAAGCAGGTAGGGTGGGAGCAATCACCAGGGCCATGGGATTTGGTCAAGAATAGTGCCATGGAGAAACTGGGGCCTGAGCTGGGCCCTTCACAATGGAGTGGACTTGCAGAATTAGAAAAGCCATTCTAGCTGTGAACAATGCAAACAAAGGTGGAAGTCAGGAAAACGTAGGGTCCATTCTGGAAGCCAGTGGGAAGCCAGCCTCATGGGAGCACGGGCTACTGGTGGAGCAGTGGGAGTCAAGACTGGCCGAGAGGTAAGAGGCAAAGAGGCAGACTAGGATGGCCCCGAAAGCCAGGCTCTATGTACTGGCCAGCCGTAGGTTTCTTAGCAGGAAAGCAATGCAGTGTGCAGGAGACTGAACACGGCAGGGAGAAGAGGGAGGTGATGAGGGCCCATAACCTGGGCAGAGGCAAAGACAGAGGACGGATAATGATAGCAGAGTCATTATGAAGATTTGGTGATTGGCTAGACAGATAGAGGCAACCTTGAACCTCAGTTACTGGGAGAATGGAGCTGCTGCTGCAGGCAACAGGGAGCTGTGGAAAGAAAGTGAGGCCTACTAGAAAGATAGACAAGTGGGACTCCCAGCGATGGTGAGACATCCAATAATAGTGTCCTCTAAGCAACACACAGTAGGCCTGTCCGCCCCCCCAGGAATGACAGGCAGAGCTGTGACACAGGCTGCCAGAGAATAACAGCACCTAAGTGTAACTCAGCAGGCGCAGTGTCAGAAGGAAAGGGCCCATCGGGACAGCTGCCACGCTCCTGCCATTACCTGCAGAGTCGCAGACTTTCAGAGAAATATCAATCTTAGTGTAGCGCTGTGCCGGGTTAGATGAGTGGGTAGAGCTGCACAAGCCAGCAGTTCTCAGCATCTTCTTATTCCAGCAGATATCCAGTTTCTCTGGCAGCTGAGAAAGGCAAGCAAACAGGGAGTCAGAAACTAGTTCTAAGCAGGCCAGAAAATGTTAACTCAAGAGTTTTGCACATTGAAACATTCTGGGGAGAATAAAAGCCAAGCCGAGGCCCAGGTAAGGACAACTAGCAGGCCATCAGGACATAAGGGGGACTGCTCAGAGAAAGTAAAAAGCACGCAGGATTTGTGTTCCCTGGCACCGAGACCAAGCCAGGGGTGGCCAAGGAGAGAAGGACAAGCCAGCTGATGTGGATGCAACCCATGCGTGAGAGTGCCATGGCACAACTGAAAATGCAACTCGGAACTTAAGGTTCCACTCAACAGTCATCTGATGTGACATCAGGAAGGGCACCAAAGAAAAGGGAACCTTTAGAACAATAGAACTTTCCCTGTAGAGGTGATCAAGTCTGAAATACATAATGACCTAAGGGTCTGTCCCTCTGCCTCCAGGTCCTCTCCAATCTCATGCGCACCCCTACTTCTGAGTGACAAGTTTCTTTCAGCAGCCACTTCATGTCGCGTCCCTGTGCAGTGGTGCCTACTGATTTCAATTTAAGTTCCTCCAAGCTGATTCCCAGGGCCCCCCATGATCTAGTCCTACGCTATCCAAAAAACAAAAAAAGAGCTAACGTGTGTCGCTATGTGGCAAGTCCTGTTCTAGGAAGGCCCTGCAGGTGTACTCACTTACCTAGGCCAAACAATAATTCTATGAAGTAGGAGGTACTATGATTATCCCCATTTTACAGATGAGAGAACTGAGGCCAAGAGGACTTAAGTCCCTTGCCCAAGGTCACATAATTCTTCAACAGGAACCCGCTCTTCCAGATAAGGCCTCAACACATGCCCTCTTCCCCATCACTGTTTTCTGTCTCTGCTTACCGTCCTTCAAGAACCAGAAAGAGTCTCACTTCCTCCAAGCAATCCTATTTCCTGACCACTGAGGCACTCAGAGATTTCCCCCTCTGCTGACCTCCCGTGGCAATAACAGTCTGTACTGTATATTATAATCCCCAAACAGTCTCTCTTTCTTTCACATAAGTACGTCTTATCTCCCCACCTAAACTGACACTGCTGAAGGGCAGGAAGTATACAGTTAGCATATCTGCACACCTCAGGACACCCAAGAGTGCTGGGCATACAGCAGGTACTCAGTAAGGGCATCTTTATTGATTTTACCTTTTTATTAAAGACAGTCTCATTGAACAGGACGTACAGTCTTCTGACCAGTTCATCTTTATTTTTCTTGAAGTTCCTTCCAGAATACTCCTTCAGCTTTTCAATGTCACGCAGAAAACATCCAGGTATGTTGCAATTAAGATTCCTGCAAAAGGAAATTCAAATGAATCCTGTATGGCTAAACAAGCACATAGAAGAACGACACGCATACAGGTCAAGAGAGCCCTGGAAAACCTGCTAGTCCCTCCTCCTTCCAACTCCTTATATGATGGCGTTTCCCAAGGTTCTATGTATAGCCCTTTTTTCTTCACCCCTCATATATTGTCAGAGATATGAAGCCCACAATTTCAACCTCAACAGGAGTGATCCCATACCTATATCCTCAGTCTCCATCTCTCCCCTGAGATCTAGTTCTGAGTTTACAATGAACCGTCTGATGCACTTTCCCAACTGACTGACATGTGCATGTCTCCAGCTCAGTGTGTTTAATGATCCAACTTGTGTTCTAACAGGCTGAAAACCTCAGATATTTCTTAATTCATTTCTCCCTTACCCTAGAGCCAATTATGCAGGAAGACACAATGTTGTCTCCTTCCCACCACCTCGTCCATCCTGCACCTCAGTCACCACCCTGGATCAAGTTCCTGTCCCTCCCTTTTTTGCGGGATATGACAGCATTCCTCGGTGCCCCTTGCCTCCAGGCTCTTTTACTTCTAATGGAACCCACAAACATACCTCTAGATTTTCTTCAGCCACATCCCAATTATGTCCCACTGACTTCTGGGGCTAGAGATGAAGGCCCAGAGCAAGCTAGTCTTGATTTCTATTTCCAGCTGCCATTCCCACTCTGGCCAAAGTGGGCCACTCAAACATGCCCTGGATGGGAACTGTGACCGGCCAGTTCCTTTAGGCTTCGGTACAACCTATTTGCCCACATCCTAGAATGACCGCATCTGCACCGAGAACAACTATCTGTGTAGCACTTTATAATTTGCCAAGAACCGCATTGCGACAGCCAATCCTCGTAACCACCCTGCAAAGAAATCATCACCAGTCTTATGATCTCCACTTTGCAGAGAAGGAAACTGAAGGTCAAAGGTTGGGACTTATGCAAAGTTCACAGAGCCACAATCTTCTGCTACCAATCTCATGGTCTTTCCATTAGATCACTATTGCTGCCCCACTTTTCAAGGCCTAATTCAAGTGCACAGAGAGTAGTGCTCCACACATGAAGGACTCACACTTGCAATACCTATTTATTGAAACTGAAGTGTTTTTATCTTGGCTGGAACACTCCACAAGTCCAAAGAGATGAGCCACAGAGCTGGAAAGAAAAAACAGGAGCAAACACGGGGAAGTAAGTTTCTGACTTAACAGGACGCTCATTAACCCTTAAGCCACAAAATAAACCCCGCGTGAGGTGGCTGGGGTAGAGAGGGAAAAAGTACCCGATCAGGCAAACACAGCTAAACGAAGGTTCTCCGTCCCAAGGCCTGATATGACTAGCATTTCTGCCTCAAGTTACTTAGTTCAGAGAGCAAGTATGCATCCGAAAAGGTAACAGATGAATACCTGAACTGTCTGCAGACCTCAGCAGAGAATAGGCCCCTGCATGTGTTTGTATGCACATCAAGCAGGCCTTGTGGCTTAGCACAATTTTACCTCAATGTCTGTGCCACTTTACTGCAGGCTGAGCGCCTCCACATCAGAGGAGTCAACAAGACCCCACATAGGAACATCAGACAATATGACCAGTAAGCAGGCCCCACAGGTACAATGCTAAGCACAACAGGAAGCCTACAGACTGAAACAGGAAGTGCCACAGTAACAGGGAGCAGCAGTCCAGACAGGCTAGCCTCCCTTGCATGATGCAGAGGACAATGTCAAAAGGGGAGCTTTTTTCTTCTTTTGTCACACTCTCCAGTCAAGCAACCTGGGAGGGACACAAAACACACGTTCCTATAGGCAAAGCAGTTTAGATATGCATCTAGGAATCCAGAGGACAAAGTGTGCTGAAAGGGGAGCCATCTTAATGGAGAACAAGCCAAACTGCTGTCAGCTACCTTGCCCGGTCAGGAGCTCAGGGCCAGAGCCTCTCTGCTCAGGCCCAAGTCACTCCGTTGCCCAGTGCTTGACACATCATTCTTCTCCCCTTCAGATGCATTCATGGACCCAAAATACAGATGACGAAATAAACAGACAATCCTTCAAATGTTTTCCTTCTCTTGTAAGATCATTAACATCTAAGTATATATTACTTGTGAATGCAAGTAAAAACAAATGAAGAAAATTCTGCTGACTACGTCATGTGATTAAGGGAAAAACTGAGAAGTTCCTGAAATGTAAATGAGAAAACATATTAATTCCTTGCTTCCTTTAAGCATTAGCATGTCTTTGGTCTAAACGTCCTGTTGTTCTCAGTATCAATTATATTAATAAAAATAAAGGAACTATAAACAACCTGTTTCACCCTAACATCTAATAAAGCTGGAAAATCCTATAAGAACACAAACAAGTAGAGAGAGTATCTGAGTTCACACAAAGCACCGGAAAAACCAGGGAAACAGTCCTGACTCTGCCCTCCCTCTGATTCCAGTGCCTTCTCACCATTGCCGCTGCGTTTGTTTTGGTTTATGGCAAACTGGTGGCCATGAGGCTGAAGAAAAAGAGTATCTTGTTTGGTTACACATCACTCCTTAACCCAAGTTAAAGGACAAAGAAAACCTCAGAGGCCAGAGCTGCTGCGGGAGCAGAAGGCCCCGGTTGCCTGGGGAACTGCAGGGGTCTTTGCCCACCTTTGTTAGGGGAAAGCAAGGAGGGCAGCAGCGGGGTGTGACCACAGCCTCCTCCTGCTTATGCCTTCCCAATTCAGGGATGGAAACTTTGTCCCCGTCCCCCACCAGACTCATTCACTCTCTTGAACCCCGCCCCCCCCCCCCGACACGTGCTCAGTGGGCTGCTTAACATCTGACAATCAGGCAATCAATTCCTGTTCGGTTGAACACAAGCAGTACATACTCAGGCTTATGCTGGTGAGATGTCTGTGGAGATTTTGATACTCGGCGTTTCTTCTTTGGAGGCTGACCCTCCTCAGTCTTCGAAGGCTCAGCCCGCTTTCTCTTGGAAGAAGGCTCAGCTGGCTGAGTGCGCTTTTTCTTTGGCTCCGGCTCCGGCTCCAGCTCCGGAACTTCTTCCAAAGACTGAGTCCGCTTTCGTCCTTTAACAGCTGAAGAGATAACACTTCATTTATTCCCTGAAAATTAATCTCATCAAGCAACTGGCAGAAACCCAGGAGCAGCCCCGACAGCCAAGTCCCGGGCAACATCTACAAGTGACAACTGCCACTTTGAAGCCCACATGCTGCTCCATCAGCATGAAAGATTTTATGCCCATGACGCAGAGCTGCCAGTGGAGTAAGCTGGGTGGGACTCCGTCACAGGCTCTGAGACCTATAATGAAGTCATAGGAGCAAGTGTCCAGGTTGGACTGTGAGGGCAGCTAAGGCATGAGCAGTATAAGGAGTGGCATGGCCTCTCACACACTTGCTCTGGGCAAAGTGGCTCCTGTCCTAGGGAGCACCTTCACCCAATAGGAAAGCCAGATCTTCCCCACTATTATCTAGCACCCATACTGCCGGTGGCTGTAGTCAGAGACTTACGTATCAGTAGTAACATGCATTCATTTAAAATATTTATTAAGCATCTGTTTTGTGCCAAACACCAGGCTAGACCCTGGGAGACACAGAAACACCAGTAACTGCTCTCCAACCAAGAGGCTCACTATCTACCCAGGGGACAGATTCAGATGTGCTTTAACAGAGTGGTCTAAGAACCGTGAGAACCCAGGAGGCAGGAGCGACTCTGACTTACCGCTTCCTACAGGAAACAACAGGGCTGGGTCCTCAGGAAAATAAGATATCCTCGGGACAAAGAGGTCAGGGACAAAGCACTCCAGGTGGATGGAATGGTGAATACTAAGACTGGGGTGCTCCTGCTCCCCCACCCCCATGCCTAGAAAGACCTTCTTTGGGTCTTTGGGATGGTGGCCTCCCTTGGCTATCAGGCAGCTGCTAAAAAGTCACAGGGCTGGTAGGCAGGAAAGGCAGACCCAACAAGACAGACAAATTCAGGGTAAAGGACAAGGCAGGCACAGCTGGCACACTGGGTGGGCTCGGCACATTCAAGGGGTGGGGGGACAGGGATACTTGGGTTGACAAGCTTACCGGGTGGCACACACAAATGTTTGGTTTTACACTTCCTTTTCCTTGGTTGGTCCCCCACAGGTAGAACCTCTCCATCAGTTGGTATCTTTTCACCTGGAATCTCTAATTCAGCCTGAGGATCATTTAGTGGTTGGCTGGAATTTCCACTAGTATCAGATGAATTACGGGGGGAGATAGTAAACTGCATCATCTCCTTTTTAATTGAGGCAATCTGGTCATCATCAGATGTACTATCTTCTATTACCACAGGACCCTCCACATTACTATCGTCATCACTGATAACTATTGACGTGTCCGGGGCTACAGGCTTCTGACAAGTATCAGAAGACACTTCCACAACCTCATCTGAAATTCAAGAGGCACAATCACATATAAGCAGATTTCCTCCACCCCCACCCCTGAGACATTCATCCGTATTACTGAGCAGAAATTAATTAAACAAGCAGGGAACTGTCACATTATAAATCACAGTTAAGAATCGGTTATTTGAGATTATTTTCCCTCTATTAGTTTTTTACTTTACAGAGAGCAAGGACAGATAAAACAGCAATGCAAGTCCACTGGCAATTTTCAAATCACATTCTCTGAACAGCACAATGTAGGTGCTCAGAGGGTCCCAAGCAGCTCTGTAGACTTGTATATTTTCACTGATCCATAGAAAAATAAAAGACAATAGAACAATAGAGTGGGTTTTTCCCCATGAGTTCAATTTCTATAATTTAAAGGACTGCCCTTAGTGTGAGATTAGGTCCTCAGGAAATTTTTGATGCTTTTTACTTTATGAAATTATGGTGACAGTAGATAAATAGTTGGAGTCTATGTCCATCATCGTACAAAGTAAAAACTGGCAATTGTATGCTTGCTACCACAATTTCACTTTCCCACTAGTCCATTAAGTGCAAAGCACTCAGAAACACTGATGTAAGACACTGAGGGGCCCTGGGAACATTCGGAAGGTCACTTAACCCTCAGGTGAATGTCCCCTACACCTGGAAATGAGGGGTAGCATGTCTAACCCCACATGCTCTCAAGAGTCTGTTCAAACCTCAGTTTCTAGGTTTCTATGATTCTGGATGTAAAAAATATAAACCAGAGCATAGACAAGATGTGAAAACATATTTATGGTGCAAAAATTACTGTAAAATTGCAGATTTGGGAGAATGTATATTGAGATGCTCATCTATTACTGTGTATAATGAGCACTTTTTGGCCCAAATTTTTTAGGGAAAAATAAGGATGTGCATTATGCATGGGTATAATGATTACTTAGCATGAGTATAATAATGGATATAATAGTCCTGTGTATGATGTGCACAAAAATGTGGCTATGCATTATACAAAGCAAAATACAGTATTTGAAATAATTATCAAAGAACTTTAGACATGTCATAAAGAAAGAGAAAGGAGTGGGTGTTCCTATGGTTAAAAAGTCATTCTTCCTAGAAAACTTCAAGATTCCCCACCTGCAGTTCAAATTTTAAAAACAAAAATAGTAAGGACACACTGCTTACAATCCCTGAAAATGACCTTGTGCGGTTAGAAGTGGGGTTGGAAGAATGTGTTAAAGCTCCTCAGGCCCTTGTTTTCCCTGTAACATCATCAAAATTCATTACAGTGAGAAAGGAAATGGCACGGAGACAAGAGTAAAGATACGAAGAGAGTCCTTCGGAGCCTTCTTCATCCTTCCAAGACGGCAGTGGATGCCCACAGTTACGGTCCACTGGTCAGAGAGGCAAGAGCAGCCTGAGTTGCAAGTTCACCCTCGAAAGACTATGGATCTTCTGACTTAAGGAGTCAGCATGTGGTGGCCCATGGTAATGAATTGGGTTCAGGCTCTGTCACTCATGCTCGACTCTACACCTACCTCCCTGGGGCCTCTCTCCACATTCAGTAGCTGGAGCGTGATCTTGTTCCGTCACAGCTAGAGAAAAGGAGGAAGAAAGGAAATTTCAGTGCACAGGTGGTAAAATGGCAGACTGGGGTTCTAAGTCACCTCTCCTTCCCCTGCCCTGATATCCCAGGTTAGCTAGGAAACTCTAGCCAACAGTAGCTCTTGGGTAGTTACCAAAGTAGCCAGTACTTTAACTAGGCACCTAGGTATCATGGCCTACACCTTGTACTAAGTGAACAAAGATGAATAAAATAGCATCCCTGATGCTTAAGAAGCTTCCTACATTTCACCTCCACTGAGAAGGTTCTGAGCTGGGAGTAAAGCTCCGCACCTCCCACAAGGCTAAAAGGACTTCTGAATCCAAAGCAGCAAGGGTTTGCTACAGGAAACAGGCTGTGAGAAAAACAGGAACCTCCAGAAAGTATAAAAGGAGTAGCAAAAGGCAAAGACAAGGAGCTAGATGGAGAAAGCATGGCTCCCCTAGAAGTCACTGCCTGCTGGCCCACGGCCATCACCCACCCAGGAATCCATCACACAGGAAGGAGCCTGTGCCACCCCGTTAGTCCTCCTTCCTCATCTCTGTCACTCCCACAGAGAGGGAAGGAAGAAAGGCGGAAGGGGGAGGAGCAGAGCCACCTGTCTTCATTCTCCTCAGTCCCTGGACTTGACGTTCTTCCCTCTGATCCCTTGATATACTGTGCCATAGGTGAGAAGCGGACTGAGAGAAATGCCTGGGGTCTGAGGCAACAGCAGGAACAGTTACGGCTGTGTTGGGAAATCTACCAAGGGCTGTGGGCATCCCGCCGCATCCACACCTGGCACACAGGAGGAAAGAAGTGGTGGCAGAACAGAACGCTGGCTGACTCGTCCTGAGATGCCTGTGTGTGACAGAGGGGCCTGCAGAGCTCAGCCACTTCCCTAAGGCTGTGGTATACTTGCCTTGGTCATTGACTTTGGAGACATTTTCTTGTTTCTCAGGGACCTGTTCATCATCATCATCATCCGTGTCCAAGTTAATAACCTCGAAGCTAAAGGCCGAGATGGGGAAATGCCAAAGAGAAGCATGAACACAACATTCTTTTCATGGCATTTTCTACCTTTTCTACAATGACTGGGATCATTTTTGAGATGTTGTGCACCTTTGTTTTCCTGCAGCGACTCTGTTCAACTACTCACTCATATTCCTGACTTTTCATCTGTCTCAATCCTTTCAAAAAGAGGTATCTGTCAAGTACTGAGCGGGAAATGGGCTACCAGAGGGTAGGCATTCAAACACTTTGGGTGCAGGGGGCAACTGTGTAGGGAAATGTTGAGTTAATAGCCATTTTTCTTTATCAATGTTGAGATCCAGCTGCCTGAGAAGGGCAGAGGGCATGTTTCTCTGCACCACCCTCAGTCAGCACCCCTTGCCCTCGTTGACCGACTGTTCTGGCAGGAATCGGCCTCAGCAGCACCCCTGCGCCACTCAGGGTGCTGGTGCCAAGCACGTACCCCTCTGGGGCCCTCGTCCTCAGCTGGTCCCGGTGTTTGGGCCAGAGGTTCCAGAAGGTTGAAATTCACCACCTCTCTGTATTTCCCAAACAGCGTACAATAAGCCTGATAACACCTTTATAATGAGGACAGCTAGAGGACCTGTCTACACCTGTTACAGATACAAATCCGTCCATCTGTTTCTACCACATTCAACACTTTTAAGCTGCCAAATTGATGGGCTTTTGCTATCCTGGAGACCTTAAAATTTCTCTTTTCTTGATTTCCAGGACACTGTTCTTCTCACCTTCCCAGCCACTCCTTCTCACTCCTTCCCCTCAACTCAGCCCCCGAAGTTCAGCCACAGCCCACTCATACCCATCCGATCAATTCCTCGGGGTTGGGTAAGCATCATCTACCTGCTGGCCCAATCCGTTCTAGCCAACCCAACTTTGCTTCTGACTCTTAGCCCCTCAATTCCAACTTCCTACCTGGATGTGTCCTATGTGTAAGGCTGATTTTGCATCAGCATGAACAGGAATAGCCTTCCCAACTGCTGGGCGTCTGTTCTGGCCACTCAGGCAGCCATCCTGCCTAATCCCTGTCTGTACTCTATTGGTTGGTAAATGTTTTGAATATCAGCCCTGCCTTATACAGGTCCATTAATTTTAACATGCCGCAAAACGAACTCATCACTTTCCTCCTCCCCAAATCCACCTTTCCTACAGTATCCCACAGAGAGAAGCTGCCTGGCCTTGAACTAAGATCTGTGAACCCTCCCGGCAGGCCCCTTAAAACAGATTTTCTTTACTTATTTAGTCTAGTAGAGGCAAGAAGAAATCAATTTTTCTATTTAAAAATGGGATACTTTTAAATTTATCAAATAAGGACTTTAGTATGTATAATACTATAAACCAGACTACTTCTAAGGGTCCATGATAAACTATCTAAAATATAAATGACAGTGATAAAAGTATTCTGCATCTTTGATCGCTGTGTTGGTTACACTGCAGTACACAATACAGTATGTGAATTTTGTCAAAACTCACCAAACTGTACACGTAAAGAGTGTGAAGTTTGCTGTGTGTAAACCAAATCTCAATAAATCTGACTTAAGGATACATAATAAAACCCATCATTTCCAATAAATGGCTTTATACAATGCATTATTTGGCTCTAGAATTTCAGCTGATTGCAACCACTGCCTTTAAATCATTTTTCTCACACTGGTGTCATGCTTGATCGCTTACATGTTGCCAAATAATCAGCAGAGATAAATCAGAGCTAGCTAGGGAAAATTTGGCTGCTGGACAGTGCTGTGTGGCTTGGTGGTGGGGAAGGGGAGGAGAGGGATGACCAATTCACATTTCTACAGAAATTTAAGGAGTCAATGTGGAAACCACAGTCATCTAGCAGCATATTTCGGACTTGTTCCAGTAATTATTTTAGCCCCTCCTTTAGTGTGGCACTTGGGCAACACCTGTTCATCTAGCTCTGGCTAGATCGGAGGGCTCCTTAAACAGGAAGAGTAGTAGATGATGCTGAAAGATAGGAGAGGGTCAAACCACAGAAGACTTTAACTATTGGGATAAACAGCCTGTTTTTCCTGTGACAAGCAATCTAAACAGGGCATCGATATGGCCAAAGCAGTGCCTCTGGAGATTAATCTGGAAGGGGGATGCAGACTGGATCAGAGGAAGAAGAGATCAAGGGGAAGAGCCACTTCAAAAAAGAAAATTCTTCTCAACCTTTATTGCTGCAATTTAACCACAACATACTTCCACTACATCAGTTACTTCAATATGCTTTTCTCTATTGCACTTTAGTTTGTTATTGCTATTTGTGTCAGCATTTCAAGTATAGATCTCCTTGAATCCACTTATTTTCTCCACTAGAAAGCTAGAGTTAAAATGTGTTCTACCTTGTAAATAGTTCTATTGCTGAAGGCTCCATGTTTTCAATATATCCTGAACTACATTTCCTGCAATCAGTAAATTACCCTGAGTTTAAGAGCAAGAACAACACTACGAGATCTACTGCCTATTATTCCCCTCATAATAAAGCTCTTCCCTAATTCTTGAAAAAAACAACTCTTGCACAAAATAACACAAGAGTAAAAACTAATCAGTGCCTACATGGTGGAGATGAGAAAAGATGGTTCAGGGACATTTTGAAGAACAATCTGACCAATAGATGGCCAGAATTAAGGAATCTAATATTTTGAACTTATTATGACCCTGAACACAGTGTTCACAGAGGAAAAGTGATGTCTATTCTGAAATCTTACCCGAAACATTGTTCCTTAAGAAAGGTCAAATTTCGCCAGTTCTCCTACTCACCTCACGCTCCCGTTCTGCATGCGCCTTCTGGGAAGTACTACTAAATCAGAGAGAGAAACAGGGCATCAAGAAAGCACCTGGAACATGACAAAATCTGCTTACCCATGTTTTTAACTCCCCAAAACCAAAGTCCAAAAATTGGAGCTGGTTGAAATTTATGGTGGACTTGTGTATTTCCCATGAGAGATAGAGAAGAAATAAAAGTAAGGAAATCTAGAATGAAAAAGGTATAGGAAGAAAATGAGAAAAGGAGCATAAGAAACTTCCAGAGCCTCTCTCTTCCAGAGAGAGCCCTACAAGAGAAACCCAGGGCCAGCTCACACCCAATTTCCCAAATCACATTTCAGTCATCTGTACAAAGGTATGGTTAAATTACACCATAAAATGCAAATTACTGTTTCGAGTGCAGTCTACTTACAGGGCTCAGGTTCTTCATCACTGCTTGAGCCCACAAGAATGCTACAGCAAAAATAAAATAGATATTATTTTAAAGGAAAACTACAAAGATCATCAGCAACTAAATGTCAAAAATCTCAAATGAGGAGAACCCCCAATCATAGTTTCTAAAGGGCAAATTGGTTTTAAGGGCTTATGAAATTAGGAACACAATAGGGGAATTAAGAAAAATTAGAGGTAACTTGGTCTTTATCAGAGAATCAAAGACAGGAGGAAAATGTTATTTGAGTATCATTAGCTATCAGTGAGAAGCCCTGTTTTCTGCCTAGTGATTTCCTTCTATGCAAAGATATAAAAGTGACTTCTGCCCTGGCCAGTGTGGCTCAGTTGGTTGGAGCGTCATCCCCTAACCGAAGGGTTCTTGGTTTGATTCCCGGTCAGAGCACATGGCTAGGTTGCAGGTTGATCCCTGGTCCAGGCGCGTACGGGAGGCAACCCATCAGTGCTTCTCTCTCTTTCATCGATGTTTCCCTCTCTCTTCCTTCCTCTCTCTCTAAATGCAATGAAAAAAAATGTCCTGGGGTGAGGATAAAAAAGATACAAAAGTGAATTCTGAGAAAGGAGCCACAGGGGAAAAGGACTTAAGAACGAAGACAACACAGTTAAAAATGAAAAGGGCACAACAAGAAGGACATCTTTTGGAACCTACCTGCTTGAAGGGACTACTGTCAGTGCTACCACCAGCATTTAGCTAGAAAGGGGGAGCAAAGGGAACTAGACATTAAGCTTAACAAAATGGGGAACATAAGTCTTTTTGCTTGCCTAGCCAGGAAGCCACAGCTTCACACCCCAGGGGATTACAGCATTGCTCCAACAAGGAGATTAACACCCCTTCCTTCCCCTCTCCAGAACCAGATTGTTGGGGGGCACAGGAGGAGGTGCCAGATCAAAGAGGCCTGTCTGTCTCACTAAGGAGTGTAAACCCATCCAAGGTCCACAAAAGTTTGGGGAGTTGACTGGTTCTTTTGAAAAGGCACCTGGTCCGTCCCAAACCCAAGCTCTTGGTTATATTCCCAGGGGAATCAAGAAGCGCTCTCTTTCTCTTGCCTACCCAGTGATGCCCTCACCCTGTGTGCTCGTGCATTCTCTCTCTATAGCTATGTGACCACAGCAGTTGCTATGGACTCCGCCACCGGGGCAGCTGGGAACGAGCTAAGCCACCTAGATGTGGACTGAGACTGCTTAGCGGCTGCCTGCAGGTACCAAAGGACTAAGCTCTAACATGAAGGAGAAACTCTGGACACTGGCTTTTCTGTTGACCCTACCGAGGACAAGATTGGACCTTTTCCACTGTGGGACAGAGGGAAATGGGACATTGAAACCCCAGGGGCAGCTTCTATTTCCACACGGATAAACCATGCCACACCACAATCTCCTATGCGTGGGTCCGTGGAATGCTTTCCTTGTGATCCCATGAAAGAACCTAATTCCACCTACATCGGGACTACAATCTAGGTAAACACACAAATGCTGCAGTGCACTTCCTGGGGAGCAAACAAAGTGTAATCTCAAAGCTGTAACTGCTCCCTGTCCTGAGCTATGATGTTAGGGCCTGTGGCTTCTCTGCCTCACAATTTGCTAGGGCCCTCGTACTCATTCTTCCCCATCCAGTGGCAGCCAAAGCAACATGCGGCCAAAGCACACCAGATAGCAGCTGACTGGATATCCCACCATCAGCCATGCATGATAGGGATCCAAAATCCAGCTGGGAGAAGTCATGCTGCAATGCTGAAACCAGCTACATCCTAGGACATAATCATAGGTCATCTTAGCATTAGTTATCGTGACAGAGCTCACAGAAGACACCACAAGTGCTAAAGAAGGTGGACATAATAGTTACAAGGGCTTACACGTATTTATATGGCTTTACATAATATTTATAAGGTTTTACACAATAGTCACAAGGTTTTACATATGGAAAGGTAGCCTTAACCACTTCTTGGAAACTTTTATTTTAGTCCTAAGGTCGATTACTTGACTGATTGACCAATCGAAGTTTCTCTCCCACATCGATGTTTTTCTCCCTCTCTTCCCCTATGCACCCCTATGTTTATTGCAGTATTATTTACAATAGCCAAGCTATGGAAGCCACCTGAGTGCCCATCAATAGACAAGTGGATAAAAAAGCTCTAGTACATTTACACAAAGGAATACAGTTTGTTTGCTGTGTTCTTTTGCCAGTCTCCCCCATTTTAAGGGCTATCACAAAATAATGTTTACCAGTTTTGTGACTGATAAAGAACAGTGAAGAGTGAGGAAGAGGGACACTTTGTGCCTGTTCTTTCAACAGTCCTACTCCCTAGAGATAAACAGTGTTATTTTATTTATTCTTGTAGAAAGTTCTTAAGCACGTGCACATACCAACACAAGTCAAATGCACACAACTTTTCTTTTTAATCCTCACCCAAGGATATGTTTATTGATTTTAGAGAGAGTAAGGAGGGAGAGGGAGAGAGAGAGAGAGAGAGAGAGAGAGAGAGATCAAAGTGACAGACATCAGTTGGTTGCCTCCCACATGTGCCCTGATGGGGGATCTAACCCACAACTTTTGGTGTACAGGACAAGGCTCCAACCAACTGAGCCAGCTGGCCAGGGCCACACAACTTTTGTTTAAAAATAGTATTATGCTATATGGATTGTTCTGCAGCTTGCAGTTTTTCACTTGATATATCTTAGTAGTCTCTCCATTATCAGTACATATAGCTCCTGTCACATTTTTTGGATGAACCACCATTTATTCAATTATACCCTTAGGACATTTAAGCTTCTTCCACATTAGTATTATTACAAATAATGCTGCAGTGAATATCCTTGTATGTACTCGTCTGTGTACTAGTAACTAAGCCATATATCCTTCTGCCACAGAACTGAACAAAGGCCAGAACGATCTGTGTATGTCTGCAGATGATTAAATGAACATGAATTACTGGGAGAAGGGACATGGGAAAGGGGGAAAGGGGTCAAGAGAAAATAAGAGTCAGTTACAAAAAGAGCATGTATGCTATGACCACATTTATGCACTTATGTGAGAATATGTATACAGAAATTAAATAAAATTGTTCTAAAGGAAAAAGTCCTGGTAATAGAATTACTGGGGTA